>GL501518.1:927249-950436 GCA_000149185.1 Mayetiola destructor
AGAGAGAGAGAGAGAAAGAGTGACAGAGAAAATGATTTACTTCTGCCAAATGAAATGAATTCCGAATGTAGTCAATGGTCTCAGTAAAAGTTGTCAATGTAATGTATACTTTATTCATTTTCTTCATTAAACTCACCTCCTTTTACGGTGCTCGAGGATAACAGTTCGATGGTGTCTATTGAATTTTAAAATTTTATCCTTTTCCTTTATAACATTTGTCGTTGGTATCGTTGTTTATTATGTATTTGGGAAACCTGAACAATGCAACCAAAACACTTTTTTCGAGTCTATTCATGTTTTGAGTCTTGAAAATTGAAAGCGATTTCCATTTACCATGAGGCCTAACATGTAAATGATTACAATCAAAGGATATGTGATACCTTTCTTAATATCTTTTTGCATATGTAAAGATGTAAAGACTGTGTGATCTGTGTTTTTATACGAAAACAAACGAGAAAAGAAGCCAATTTTTTCTTGAATATGGATGAAAGCTCTTTGAAAATAGAAGAGCGGAAAGAAGTGAGATTTAGAAGGCAATCGTACAGGAATTCACAGAAAATACATAGAATAAAATAATATGATAAACGAAAAACAGAGAATTTAAAATTTCACTATAACGAAAAAAGAAAATGAATGAAAAAGAGAATAGAATCCAATTCAATAGCGGCAGCAGCAGCAGCATATTTTTAGTCATTCCTGAAAAGCATCGACGGGCTTTGAATTTGTTTTGTGATATCCATATCATATGTTATACCAACATGAGTGCTCAGTACTCACAGAATCTCAATATAAATATCGAGATGAAAAATATCATTTCAAACATTTATCTGAATAAATTTTGTGCATCAATTTGTATAATATTGACATTGTTTCTTCATCTGATTAAATTGGCCTGGTAAAAACGTATCAACGTATCAACCATTGAAACTTTATTCCAGGACTGAACGAAAATACATAATTCCATAGAGAAAAAATGGAACCAATACAAAAATCATAACAGCGGAATATCGCTTTTCAAGTAATTTATTCTCTTTATTTCCTTCTTTTCATATTCATTCGATTGGACATGATCCATGAGCCATGAGCTTAAATGAAAAGAGTTGAATAAATACGTTTCAATGCATCATACGTACAAATTTCACATTTTTGTTGATGTAGCTTCCCACTTAAACATACTCTCTCTCTCCTTCTCCGTCTCTCTCTCCCTCTCTCTCTCTTTGTCCCCAAACAGAACGGTAAATAATAATTAACTAAAAAGAGAGAAAAATTGTGGATACGAATGGCGGTGACATTCTGTACAAACATTCCAAGCAAATGTTACAGCTTTTTTTTTCAAACAAAATAACAATAATGAAATGAATTATATTGAAAATTACAAATATCATTTGAATTAATGAAGAAATGTGTGTGCTTGTAAAATAATTGGCCTCGAATGTGATAAGAAGAAAGGAAATGAAGCAATTTATTTGAATGGCAAAAGTATTTGAATAGCCAAGAGCCAAGAGCCGTGGGCCATGTGCTATACGCAATTTGTCATAACGTATATGAGCGTTAAATGGTTGTGTAGGATAAATCGATTAAGAAATGGTTTCATTTTGACCCGACATTGAACAAAAAAAAAATTTTTTTTCTTTCGCTCAAGTACTGTCATTCATTCAGGCTTCAGACTCCAGACCTCAGACTAATCCAAACAAAAAATATCAATTCAGAACATACGACACACTTACGAAAGAAAATAAGAATTTTCTCCTCTTCATGTTTCTTTCGAAAGAAAAGGACTAGAAAATGAAATCATCTCCTGGAGCAAGTATTTGTGATTATAATTGATTGATATTTGACATGCCATACGCTGCAGTTGTCAAGATGTTATTTTAACCATTTCAGTAGCCATCCATTTTTACCTGATATGATAGAAGGGGAGATAAACAAGAATGAAATTGGAATTATTTTGGTATGGAAATGACAGCCTATTTAAAACTGCAATCAGATTGCAGTAATGGCCTCGAATCATGATTGAAAATGAATGAAATAAAAGTGTTCGATCTGTGGCCAAAAATGGTGACTTTATTCCATTTTATGATCAATTTATTGTGCCAAACATCTATGTACTTATGTTCTATAGAAGCCGCGCTCAACGGATGTCGTATTTCCTTGAATATTTTGCCACTCGTATTCATTTCATTAACTCTATTGACGAGTGATTCGGAAGTAGGGGATTTGTTTATAATGTATAGCATTACTGATTAGAAGGAATCATTTATTTTTTGCATGTTAAAATATCCTGAATCCTGGCACATATTGATACGATGAATGATAAATAAAATGAAATATTTGAATTATTGTCAAAAATGATGATTTTAAGAAAGTATGCCGTGTCAGAGGCGTTAGGTAATTTGTTGTTACGAAAAATGTATAGAATTTGCACGATATTTTTTTTTTTAGTTAAATACCAAGTCATTGTTGGGTATTATTATTTGGCATTATTACTGAACTGTTCCGTTTTTCAATCTTCCAGCAACCAGAAAACCAAAAATTCAACTCAGAAACGGATTAGATGACGTGAAAATGAAAATGTTCCTATTAAATTGGTTTCAATAAATACAATCGATTCAAATAGTTTATTTTGATTGAACATTGAATATGGAGCGTTCAAACGTTTTGAATGGATAAAAAATGTTTGACTTCAATTTGAACAGAAAAAAGTTGATCTCCATTTGCGACATGCAAAATATGAAATAGTTGGAATTTTCCGTTATTTTTGTTCGCAAATGTTTGGTATTTGGCCAAAGAAGCGGATATAATAAAATGTCCATTCGACGTTTGTTGTACGTGACGTTTTAGTCGGTAAAGTAAATTTGTTTATGCAAAAAAAATTTGGTCTCAATTTCAATTTAATGTTTGGTAGATTTTGTTTTCGATTTGATTACTCTCCATTCCACATGGTTATCCGCCAACATTTTGAATATATGAACTATGAAGTCTGAATTTTACACTTTATCCAGTTGTACATAACGAAGGCTATATAACTGAGTTTGTATTTTTTATGGATGAAAGTTCTATTTCTTTTGTTTCGTTATTGTTCGTTTGAGTTTCGATTTGCTATTCAAAAAGATTATTGTTATTTCGAATTCGTTTTACGGCGTACAATTCACATGCAATCAGTTCATACATTTCGGTTTTATGTTTTTACGTTCTTATTATTATTATTTTTGCACCGCAAGTATATTCCTAATTCCTATTTCACGTATTCTTTTTGTTTTTGTTGCTTTGGATGGTAGCACAGCCGAAGTATTCGGTTTCCAATCATGGCTATCTTCAGTAAGGATGACAATTAACAAGAAATGTTTACCGATAAAAATAATTGTATTAGGCATATGTCGAGCCATCTTAATTTGACGGACCTTCATTTTCATCGTTCATCTGTGGATAACGCAACCACTAGTACAAAATAGCAAATTCGTTACATTTTGAATTCGATCGTATAGTCCCTTTTTACTGAAATTTCGCATTCAGTATATAAACGCCAATAATTCAATAACGTATTGTTTTGAGCTTCTATCGACTCACATGTAGAAACCTGTTTGAACAATGAAGGAATATTGCGTATTTTCCTAATTCCAAATTTAGGATTTAAATATTCGGCAAATTTCATTGTTCTGAGCTCTGAAATCGACTGAGATTTTTCTTACCTATTTTTCAATCTAAAAATTTAAATTTGGTTTCCTTCAACATCGAAATGGTTTTCAAATCCTTCACCAGAAATGTGATCATCATTTTCCATTCCTTGTTGCTTCAACGAAAAGATGAAAAATAATACTCAAACGTTGCTCCTCGTGCCAATTGTTTCGGCATTCGAATTATTCCATTAATAAATACGTCAATCCATTCAAAGATAGCTATCTCCAAATATTTAAATATTTAAATTTTTACTAATCCGTCAAATCCGTCATTTTATCAAAATTAATTTATTTTTGCGAACGAAATGAGAGCACACCGGAAGATTATAGACTTTATATAAGATATAAAACATTCCGAAAAAGCATACACGCGATAGCTCATCGCTTATGGGACACTGTCTCGTCTTCTGTCATCATCAATCTTTAATAGCAACGGTAAAAAGGTAGGTAGTATTGTTTAACCGTTTCAATGGAATACTCAAAGGCATGAACGTTTTCCCTCTGATGGGATTTTTTTCATAATTTCATTATTGATTGGGTCGTTGGTTGAGCAAAATAAAAATTATTTTCTATTAGCATCAAATCTATTAACGCCCAACATTATTGTGTCGTACCGTAGCTGAAGCACAAATGATAATCGACTTTG
Organism: Mayetiola destructor; assembly: GCA_000149185.1. Classification (NCBI taxonomy): domain Eukaryota; kingdom Metazoa; phylum Arthropoda; class Insecta; order Diptera; family Cecidomyiidae; genus Mayetiola; species Mayetiola destructor. Next base: position 931,573 of record GL501518.1, read on the forward strand.
GTTTTCATTGTATCGAACATTATGTGTCATTTTATCAGTCAACAATGGGTATGGTTTATCGATTATTATTATCATTCGGATGACAATTTCTTGTTCCCTTAAGTTAAACCAACCATTTGCCACAACACATCAATATCTTTCCAACAAAATACCGGTCCTTGGATTTCGTGTTCAACATAATCATTTTTCATAATTTGAAATTCAACATCTGTTGTCTGTTCAATCTTTGTGATTGCACACAGTACAGTGTACATTCTAAATGTATACCCTTGGTCATTTCATTGATTGGCAATTCGTTGAGTGTTTGAATTTTGAATGCTGAATTTAGTCTAATGGTCATTGAAAATAAAATGGGTCTAAATTGGTGTTGTTGAATGTTCATATTTTTATTATTATTATTATTAGTTAATTCTAGTATTTTTCATTGTGTGTATTGCAATGTATCGTCGATGATATAAATAATTCCGATCCCCTCTTGTACTGAATAAAATCCATACAAAATTACAAACATAAAATGTGCGGGAATCTGAATTCCGCATGACGAATGCTCTTTGTATTTCACTTGAGATTTGCTATTGTGTGCCACTTCAAAACGTGGATGATAAATTTCATTATGGATAACTTTAAATTAGCCTTGCAAGCATTTCACATTCCGTTTCAATTCCATTTATCAGTCGAAACGTTTCATTTCAATTTCGGTTTTGATTGTCGTTCCATCTTATGATCCCGTTCGCATTGAAAAACGGATTGTAAATATAGCGATAACCACGGTCAATGGAAAGAAAAAAGATTGAGAAAACTGAATCGCTCGATTCACTTTTAACTTTCAAAATTTAATACAAATTTGTAGCTCAACTCTTTCAAATCCAAATCTATACATATGAGAATACAGCACGAAACACGGAAAAGAGGATGAAAGTGCAAAGAAAAACGCACCGGCCAGATTTCTGATTCTTCGATGAAATGCAATTTGTTTTCGTTGGAAATGTGAGTGACTTTCGCGTCGAAAGTCGGTAGGAGTGGGGTGCATAACAAAAAAAAACATCAAATCAAAACTAAAATTGCAAAACGAATGAAATGCAAACCAAACGCCAAAGATTTTACACGAAGAAACGAACAAACTGATCCAAATGAAATAAACAATTAAAATCGATTCAAACATTTTGCCATGATTACATAACAAAAAGAAATACAATCGCTATCGCATTTTTCCTTTGTACGCTTTCTCATTTTGGAAAAAGAATGTGGGACATAAAATGAAAGGTAATCGATATTTGGGTTTAGAATGACCAGTCATATACTTAAACAGCACATACTATAATATATGTTTTATGTATGCAAATCAGAGAGGCTCCATTTGCTCATTCCAAAACTTTCAGCAAATTAATATTATTCATTTTTTTTTTGAATATATGTATATGAATATAGCTGAAAATTTTACTTATTATTTATCTAAAGTAATGTCTTTTGATAAAAGTTTCTTTATTCATTCTCCATCATCCGCTTTGCCGATAATGTTACCATGGCTAACAATAATGCATAATTTGTTTGGATTCTTATTTACGTCTTTTGAAACGAGATTTTTCTTTCATAGTGTTTTTTTTTTCTTTTCTATTTGGTTTTTATTTCCGTTTACCATTTTCTTCTTTGTATGATTCGAATTCGCCAGTTGGAGATGAAATGATTCGTCAGCCAATGTTGAGGGCAAAAAAGGATAATAAGACGAAAAATTTCGACCGGATGTCGATATTGAAAATATATTATAGGAAAAAGTCCGTTTGACCAATAAGCAAATTATGCCAAACATTGGTTGGATTGAAAACGATACTTTTGTGAATGATGTATGTTTATGTGGCGACTCATTTCAACTCATCTTAAACTCAATGAGAAACTTGAACCGTTTATATGCGTAAGCAAAGGAATATTGTCTATTATTATTTTTTCGATGCGTATAAAAGTGTCAACTTTGAATTCAACTTTTGTTTAAAAGTCAAGTTTATGTCAGGCATGTTTGTGTTTATTTATCACTTTATTTAATATTTTTTCCAAAAACTAAGCCAACATTTTCATCAACTCTGTAATTCTAGACTAAACGACACCATCACCATCACCATCACCATCATGACGAAATATGTTTTAATTTAAATTTCATATTTGCGAACACTCATAGCCTCATTATGCTAACCGATGTACCAAATGTTCGGAGACTTGGAGTTTTGGTTGAATTTTTTCTCTCTTGCTTTTCAGTGGAAGAAAAGAAAAAAACAAATATAGAAAATAAGCCATCATGCGCTACGATAAATTAGTATTTAAATTTTATAATTGCAGACGCGTTGATATGCCGATCGAATTTACAAAATGCTATGCAGTGATTTGAATTTAATAATTATGCGTAAAATATTATCATCAGATGTTATAAATAAACTAAACGAACATTTGATTACATAGCACGCATATCGTGTAGCCTCCACATACGATTATATTTTTAATGATACATATATTTTTCAATAATTTGAATTTACATAATTTATTTTGAATATGGAAATATTTACCGTGCAGAATACCATCGTTCACAAGCAACGTTCTGCATTTCGATCACTTCGCCAACAATTTATCAACATTTGAAGTCAGCAAGTTGATTTTATCTTTCCCCATTTGTTTTTCTAGATCAACCAATTTGGTTTCTCGTTCTGATTTTTTGATTTTTTGACAACAAAAATGATTTGCAATTTCCACACAACGACAGTTATCTATTGCTAGATATATTTCGTTTTCGACTGATTATCAAGTAAGCAATGTTTCATGAATGTTTCAATTTGAAAGGCAAATCAATTGTTAAATTTCCTCGAATACCAAAATGTGACCGTATCGATTTCAATAAATTACATCAGCTCATATCGAAAGATGTATGGAATGAATTTGAGTTATTGAAGGGGTCAGTGAGATCTATGGACTTTATGAACGAAAGCGAAAGATGTTTTGTTGTATATGTATTATGAATATCGGAATAACATGTGAATTAAAATGAGCATTTCTATTTCAAACTGAAGAATGTTGTTGTTTACATGTGGCAAGTACCATTTGGCATCGAATAATTCATATTGCTTGATGCATTTACACAATCAAGCTTTAAAATCGTTTTTCATTTTTTCCTGGCCTCGAAAACACTCATTTACTCCACTCCGATCAGGCTGAAATTTTGACAGTAGATTCAACTTGAGGTCTAGTTGTGCATGTTATAATTATGAAGGGTTAAAACCCATTGCTTCACAAGTTATGGGCTAAAATGTCATTTTTTTCATACAAACTTTTCATCATTTTTCATCTATTTTGTGGTCACGTTTCAACAGTGTTAATGGTAGCTGATCCTAATAAAATTTTGACAGCGTATTCTCTGAGTGAGACAATGACTAACTACGTTTTGATTTTTTTAAAAAGGGACATACCTTCTTGAAAACGGTTTCTCTAAATATAACATATTTTGTATGGGAAATACGACATTTTAGTATTTGTAGGATTCTAAACCAAGAAGGAGTGGTCCCAGTGACGTAAAAATTTCACAGATGGTATGTTTTTAGACAGTCCATCGACTGCTTATAGGGATTGATCCATATTTTTAATTTACCGTGAAGCTGTAGTGTATTAATCTCATAGAATTTCAATTTCATAGAATTTCCTCATATTCAAATGCTCAAATTCATGTGACTATAAATAGGATATGAGGCAATATAGCTTAGGCGTGCCCATTTTACTGAAACAAATCGTCAAAATTATGAGTTGGAAATTCAAAGATCAATAGAGAGGGACCTGGAGAGAGCCAAATTTCACAGAATCGTATCATGGGGAATTTTAAGTATTTTTAAATGCGACAGAATTACTATAACTAAAAAGTCCAACACATCAAGCATTCTGTCAATTAATTGGCAGTGTATCTTTTTTTGTTCTCGTACTGAATCAATTAAGAATCATGTCTCATAGCAAATAACAATCGGTAAACAATGAATCAAAAATCAAAATTTTCAAACACTCTGTGTCAAATGATGTGATGAAAATCTATAATTTCAATTGTTTGAACGGACTGTGCACAAACAAGAGCAAACGAAATTCTAAATGCAAATCATTCTTTAACATTTATTGATGAAAACTGTTTCCATTTGATTGAATTCGATTCGACAATAATATTGTTCAATCGATGGAAGGTAATTTATAGCCCTGTTTCCGGTATCAATGAGAAAAAACTATTTAAATTATCGATTTCACGCCGTTATGGTTGACATCATTTTGTTAAATGATAAATTTATATTCATAGCCAAAAAAACTTCGAACTCTCTCCAGGGATAAAATGAAAAAGGAAATATTTTTTTTAGTTTTAGTCGTTTTTATATCGAGTTTTGGTTGAGCAAATGAAAAAATAATGAAATTCCAAAAACGATATAAAAAATGTGAGCCTTAGTGCTTTGGCGCCTAGATGAAAGATTTAATAGCCATAAAATAATAATGAATAACAAAAACGGGAAGCAATAGCACGGGGAAAAAGGATACAGAAAAATGAATCACTTTTTCTTTTCTTTTTCTTGTAAAATTGAACAAAACCAACAATGCCACCCTATGCCCTATACATCCGAATCATATTTAAATATAAATTGTCAATGTCGCTAGGCAAAAAAATAGGTAGATATGGTTACAGCCATTAATCATGCATCATCAACAACATTATGATTCGAGTTGCAAACGCGTGTGAAGCATAAAAACATTGCTAAGTCACCGTTTTCTCTCTCGCTTTTTGCAGAAAAAGAGCTCACAATTTTTAAATCGTTGCTTTCTTTTGGCTTTTTTATTCGATTTTTTTTTGTTTTTTTTTTTTGTTGACTTGTACTCGATAGTAGTCTTCAAATAGGCGACTATTCAATACAAATGTTTATTATACAAACGAAGACTAAAAAACATCATTTATATCATTGGATACAGTTTTTGGTCTCTGTTTAATAAATTAGGCTGAAAATGAAAAAGGAATGTAGATTCGATTAAATTTTTAGGCTACATTTGTTTCGCAGGCAATCATTCATGAAACCAGAATATTTAGAATCATCAATAGAACAGTATCAAAAAGTTGTAGCAAAAGATTTCATGGTCGTAAACGGTTTGAATATTGTGTCAATATGAATCGATATAGTATTTCCATGCATTAAAATATACGGTAGTATGGTTTGATTTATATGCTACGTATCAAAAGTGAATTTTCGATAAATCCAGGATTCATTTCCATTTTGAAATGGCTTTATCCGAGGATCAAATGAATTAATAAATAGACACATAACACATACGATATACAAAATAGTAGAATCTAACATAAGAAAAGGCATAAATACATTCTGTCGTATTGTGGCAAATGAAATTTTAAATGAAAATCGATTGTTTTATTTTTACGGGTAAAATAAATTATGCTTTGTCATTCTAGCTATTTTAAATTGACACGATCCATCGTACCTATGTCGAATGACTATGGCCATCCATTGTCATTGTATGAATGGAAAAATGATCAAATCCCAAGTATAATGGATGAAAAACGTGCAATGTAACGACAAACATTCATTAATTAGGGAAATTTTAGACTTTGTGCTGGATGTCCGCACACAGCAGCCTCTCAACAATAATAACTAAAACCAATGATGAGTGAGAGCAAAAACAACCGAAAAACCGAAAAAAATAACAACAAACACACAAACACAAATGAAAAATGAATAACAGAACGGTTTCACGCAAATTCTTGCCCAAATAATATCATAAAATTTCAATGATACAACCAAAAAACAAAAATAAACGAGAAACTGCTAAAAATAGGAATTCCCCGTGATGTCATTACCAGTTTCAACTAAACCTTCTCTCTTTTTTTTTCGCTTGTCTTTCCATGAAATGTTTTCCAATCACAAAAACACAACGAAAAGAAATAAGTCTCGGGTTTTTGGATCTTCCTTTTGTGCCTTAGTTTTCGATTCTGTCCATTTTTTTGGTGGCAATTGGTAAACCAATATGACACACTAAGCGCATATATAAACATTTGGATATTCAGTCGATAGAATAGCGAATATAATTTAATTGAATTCGATGGTCTCACGATGAGGTCCATTGTTTCTTATTTCACACTTCAGCATTGGTAGGCATATTGGGAATGTGTTTTTTATGCTGCCGTTTGTTTTATTGTTCACTTGTCTTCTTTTCATTCCACATGGGCTGCTCTAGATTTTATGTTTTGATATTTTACATCGAGATGTTTTTCGTTTTACAATCCCCAATGTAATGTAATTCGTGTTTGTTTGTTTATATGTATGTGTGTGTGTGTGTGTGTTGTTTTTTCTTTTTTTTGGTTGTATTGACATGACATGATATAGCTTATATTGTTTTTAACTATTGTACACGGGGGCAGAGGGAAAAAAAACAAAAATAACAATTATCGCGACAAAATTTATATTTAAACGCAAAAACGGAAGAAACACCAACGACAAAAACCAGTAAAAACATCAGCAAATAACAAATAACACAAATTCACAGCAAAAAATATAGAATAATCGGATAAGATTGCGATAAAGTGAATGATGTGGATGCGATTGTGTTTTTTTTTAAGGCAATGGATAATGGATGAAATGAAAATAGAAAATGAAAATGGAATGCAAACAATGGAAAACAAAAAAATAATAATAATAATAAAAAGCAGCAGTTGTTAGAAGACCACGTAAATGAATTTTGTCCAATTGCCGGTCTTTTGCCATTTAATTTTCACTGTTTACCTTGAATCGTCCGCTGGTTCGATTATCCTGATTCGGTTTTGTTTCTCCTATTTTTGTATTCCGTTCCGTCAGTCAACACATCAGTTTCCGTTGCGCTTATAATATGAATCTGTATGTTGCTCGCATTTCAGTCATGCCAGTGCTGTATATTTGTCCGTTTTTTTTTTCTTCAATTGCGCTTATGCCTTATTCATAGTCATTTGAATCCGATAAAATCAGAAAACTCTTTGCTCCTCGAAGTCTCATCTGGAACGGATAATTACAATGGCCAAATTGAATTTGGTTGGATGGATTTTGAAATTTTTTGTGTTATCATTAACAACTGCAAATACACTGATTTCGCTTTGCATCAAACAAATTCACATGAATAAAATTCTGTGAACAACATACTGGAATAACGTTCTGTGAATAACGTTCTGCGTCTCATGAATGTTGAGATAAGGGACTGAATATCGAATTCAAATGAGATCTGAGCAGAAATTCTCGTTTTAAGCATGAAATTAATTTTTTTTTTCTTTCAATTCCTTCCTTAACCATGCGACAACTGACTACCACGAATAATATGCATGTTTATGTATATGTAAATATGTATACATATTTGAGATGAGTAATCGAATGGAATTTCAATTCGTTTCAATGCTTTTCGATTGATATGACAATCATTTGAACGGAATTACGATTTTGAGCAAACAGATAAACAAAACTCATGTGCACTTCTGACATGTACAACTTGGTTAATTCAACTCGTCTCACTTATTCGAATGAAAAACACATTATACTTTGGAATGAATGCGTTAGTTGAATGTGAATGTGAACGTGAACAGAGAAAAACGAGTTTACATCAATTTTTACGTAATTCATTGTGTGTGTGGAAATATCTTTGCGAACAAATAAGCAGCATAGATTGTTCACGACCTTATGCCTTCTATTTTCTGCTATATGCCTTTTTGAATGCACAATGCACAGTGTGCGTTGCACACGAAAAAAATTTCAAACACCTGAAGCGTAAATTTGATTCAATACTTTGTTTTTTATCGCCCATTTACTCATTTACTCAACTGTATTTATTTTCATAGGCGAAAATTTGTAATTGATTTGATTGTAATTGTTCACTTAACCCTCGTTTATCCACGAATTTGATTTTATTCGCAGATTTGGTGGCATGTATCGAAATTTCAGATATTTTTTTTTTGTATCAATTGAATGCGAAACAGCGTAAAAATGATTTTCTTGTACGGAAAACATTGTTTGTATATAAATTAGATCAAGCTAATGAGCTATCTCCGGAAAACAAATGATAAAATTCCGTTAGAATGTATTACAGCAATTTGTTCACCTGGCAAAACACTACATTACATGTATTTGGAAACTGGAAACTGTATTTTTTTTTATCTTTTCGATTGTTCTTCACTCAAACATTGAACTGAGTGCATTTGGCATTCATTCAATTCAGTGAACCCGGTGCAATTGTTGTATGGATGTGAATATTAAGAGCTTTTACTAAAACTTTCATTTCTGGAATTAATTATGATGTAGGATATTCAAATGCAATATGAAATTGCGTAGTGAGGAACATTTTTCATAAATTAACGAAACGGAAGAAGGAGAAATTCGGCAAGACAAGCGAATAATGCAATAAAATTAAAATGAAGCCGTGTGATTAACATTGATTCATTCATCCAATAAGCAAAGTTAATATGTGTCTTGTATGTGAGCTTTGGGCTATGTTCATTGTCCATGTCACAGATTCGAGCAAATAATTTACCGCTAACAAATTTTTTGGTTTTTAATTAAATCAAGTTTTCTGGTCAATGCCATTAAATGGTCATGTGCCTGTCTGCATTCATATAATTGCTAAAAGAAACAAAACTAAAACAATCGGACATTGAACATGTTTCGGATATAGAAATTCACGAATAAATGTACATATGAATTTGGAAGTTGGAAGTGGCATGTTTAATATGTACGCTGAGCGTTTCATAGTCTATAGAAGCACACGGTCAAATTTTCAATTTTCCAATAAACACAATGCATAATGCGAACTGCACACATGCATTATATTATAAATAATAGATAATCCAGTAATTAGCAAAGGATCAAATACTATTTAGCTCTATGATAAATGTTATACATTCCATATTTCATGTGGTAAAATGTTGAATAGTTCATCTTATAAGTTACTAAGAAATCTCTGGATAAGTAAGACGAGCTGTGTAAGGCAAACGGCATACAGCATACGGCATGCATTCATTTATATTTGTTCTAAAAGTGCAAGTGCGAATTTGCTAGTAAACAATCTTAATGAAAAATTTCTCATTGAGAACGGTTCTTGTTTATGTATGCTGAATGCGAATTACACACAAATTCACAAACACACACACACACACACGTTGAACCATTAAACATTCAAACATAAAAATAATAAAAAAAACGAAAGACAGTTCGGTATGGGATCTCCAGTGTACAGTTCACAGTTCACAGTCTGGAGTCTGGAGATTGCCTACCTATTATCTGTTCTGTATATTCTACCTTTCTCGTCAAAGCATTTAGTTGCTTGATTGAATCTTTTGACTTGAATGTTGTATACTTTGTGCCAGGTGAATGAATCTAAAACATTGCAATGCTTTGCACATTTATTATTATCATTTTGATATTTATGTGCCGATAAACGAGTGTGCTGAGTGCCGACTACAGCGATTTTATCGTTGAAATATATGTGTACCAGTTGTACATTGTACAAATGTGGGTGATAATTAAAACCAGAATGATTTTCGAAAATTTGAAATTTCTTCCCAAATCTGATAAACGCATCCTGCATATGCATTTTGGGCTATTCAATTAATTAACTTAACATGAAAAAGTATGATTAGCACAGCGTATATGAGAGCGCAAAAAAAAATGCACCGAATAGAACTTCCCACTTGAAACCGTATTCCAACTTTAAACCTATAGGGAATTCCATATGACTATTATTATTATTATTATAGATGTGAGCTGAGATTAGCACTGGATAAATAATTGCTCATCCATTTTGCAAAATTTTCTCTTGGGATTAACAATTTTTCACATTTCGAGCATATTTCGAACGGCAGGCAGCTGCTGTTATATGAAGAAAAAAACTTTCAGTTCATATATTTATAAATGTACAATAATAATAATTAGACAACATTCATCGAGTTGTTTTCAATCATTTCGGTTTATCTAAAACGAAAACAGACGCATGACAAATGAATAATTCATTAATATAATAAAGTGTCCAGTGCGCAATGCGTGAAGCGAATACCACACAAACCGAAACCCAGTACCAAAATTATAAAATATCATTCAACATACGAGCAAAGATTGAAAAACTAAATGAAAGCCTAAAAAATGAATGAAAAATATTGAAAAAGTAAAGGCATTTCATTTTTTTGTTCGAAAAATGAAATAAAATTAAATTACACACATTTCAAACATCAATTACTTTCATTCAAATCATAGATTCATTCGCTTGGATGACAAGTAAACTTTTGCTTAAGTAAGTTTTCTTCAGTTGTTTTCACTGTTTTAATTTTGTTATGGAAAATTAACATCGACTGATTTGCTACTAGAATTTATTGTGCTAATTTATTGATTGTTTGACGAAAATATTACATCCATCGAGTTATTTGTTACCAGATATTATTTATAGCAGACAATCAACTAATTGTGCGTCGATTGATTGCAATTGTTAAGATCTACATCGTTTGCTGATAATTCGTTCAAATTAAATCTGTTCAATATTATTATTTTATTATGCAAAACCAGAATTTAATTTTTATAATGCGATTACATTTTTTCGTTCATTTAGTCACATAAAACAAGCACTTCATTTATCAGGGCACATCGTCACCAATAAATAATTCGTACAAAACTACAACTCTAACCATTACATTGAATGAATGAATGAAACATCGAAATGACTAATTGAACTTTTGAACATAGATTTTTTAAGATTTTTCATTCAAAATTAATTTCATGGTTCTAATGAAAAGAGATATCTTTTACGAAAACGGGGTTCGTTTGAGATGAGCTTAATCCAAACTTATTAGTGACACTTGTTAACGGTCGTCGGTCCACAGGCTAAGGCCTGATTTTTCATCAAGAATTTATCTGTGAGATCAATGGCTAATTCAGAAAATGAGTTCGGAAATATTAATTACCATAATAATGCGAAATTATTTCATTTGGTGATGGACATAAAGTTCATAGGCCCCGGATTCACGTTTCTGTTTACAGTTCACAATTAAAATACTGATCCATTTTGCATCATTCTTTGTGATTTAGATTTATTCATGAGCATTTTCGGCAATTAATGCTATGATGTACAGCAGAAAGAAGATCGACAAACAAAATCAGGATAGAATGTAGCTGCCAGCGAATATGTCAAGTATATACTAGTCAGTTATGCAAAACATAAAGCACGATGTGCACCTAACACTGAACACATAATACATGAGAGTCCAGAATATTCAATATGATTTCAATCGGCTAACTTGACTGTGACTTCTTCTTTCGGGCACAAAAAATACTGGAGATAATGTATAATGATCTGTTGCGACCACGACAAGTGTGACGAAAGCAAGCAGAGAAGAAAAAATATAGGAGCAATGATTTCAAATGTGAAAAATCCTGGAAATTTTTGTCACTCACTCTTGGATAGCTTTACATATTTGTCCAAATTTTTAATAAAATAGCTTTTGGGTTCACTCTTGACACTAGCACTCGATTTTTGGAATACAATTCCATTCCGTTTTCTACTTTAAATTTTGCATTTAAATTTTGTGGAACTTAACGCTTTTTATTATTTGGCATTTTGTTCTTGATTCATTTTGTTCTCAAAGTCGTTCTAAACTTAAAATATTATCTCACATATCTATTTGTTATCTGCGATTCTAACAAAATAAACACTGCCAAGCTTAACTCGGTAGTAGCGATGTATGATGTTATCAGACGTATAATTAAAAGGCGAATCCCAATTGAACAAATCCAAATCAGACATAGGCGAATGGGGGATATGTTATTTCGGTGAAAATCAAAAACTTATGATGTCATATAGAAGATAAGCTCCTAGTTTAAAGGTACCCACGACTCCCTCTATCTTCCTTGACTTCTGGTCACCCTGTATATACATATATAAAAAACAATTTTATAACCTAATATTTCTTATCAAGCAATATAAGACCATAATGCGGCTTTATATGCGACGGCAAAATGTTCATGTGATACATGGTTTTCTTTTCCCACAGATTTTTTTGGGCATGAAATGAAGACATTTTGGCAAGTTTAAATTATTATGGAGATTTTTTTGTGCTCGGTGGCAGTATTTCACCATAAAGCAACAAAAAAAAGAACACTTTTATCATTTCCATGGCACCGCGACTGACATTCAAATGAATGAAATTTGGAAAGTTTTTTTTTGAAAAAAAAAAAAAGCAAATCAAAAAAGGCTAATTTATCAGTCACCACCTTCAGAGTTGATTGCTAATAGCATTTCAAAAAGAAATGAATCGACGAACAGAAGAAAAAAGCAAAATAGAAAATTAAATGAAAGAACATTGGACTTGAAATAAAAGAATGAATTCTCGTTAAGTTTAAATTACGAAAATGTTAAATTTGAGATGATGTACAGATCGTTAATTCCGAATAAAATATAATTGTGAATCTAATTTGAATATTGATAAAAATGAATGTGCGTCTGTGAGACAGATAAAGAACGCTTTCGTATGTTCACAAAATCCATTTATCATGTTGACTTGTTTCTTGTTACATTCAAAAAAAATTGGAACGCGTTCAGCATTTTGCATGCGAATGCATGATAAGTAATAAAACGATTCAACGAAAGTTTCAAGAACTAAAAAAGTCCAACAACATTGAAGCAAAGAATTAAATGTACCAATGACGAAAATATACATATAGAGAGGAAATGAATCCGTAGACGATTTCAAAAAGTTGAAATGAGATTTTGGGCGATAATCAAGTGGAATATGTTTCTGTATTTTGCATGGAATTGTGCTATGGTCGCACAAAATGAACAACATGAAAAAGGAAAGACAAAGCCTTCGAAAAGAGAACGAATTGATGCCAAAACTGAATAATAATACATAGAACGAAAATAAGTAAACGGAGCCCACCGACAACTGTGAATGAAGGAAATAGCTAGAGAGAAAGAGAGAGAAAGAGAGATAAGGAAGAAGAACAAAAAAAATATATAACGATACAAAGAAATTGTCAATGAGTTATGAATAAGTGAAACAACGAATTATTCATTCGCTTCTTGAAATTCAAGTTGTTTGTTAAATCAACATAAAATGAGTGAGCTTTGAAAAATGCCAAACGTTGAGAGAAAGATATATATGATTTCATCATTTATATGCATGATGGTGAAATGGAACACATACACAAAATGTAATATGCAGCGCATCATACTTGATGCTTGATGAGATTGAATAAAAATAATTCAGTGACTAGTGACTAGTAATCATATCTTTCGCTGGTATCACGATGTGCAATGTGCACACATAACACGACATTCAACGTGTAATGGATATGTCGTATTTCGTCGAAAGTAAAGAGTACAATCGTGGAAGAAAAGAAGAAGAAGAAGAAGAAGAAGAAGGAAAAAGGTTACTCTAACTAACTTTATCCATGATTTTGATTAAGTTGACACTTTTCATGCATTCTATGGCATAAAACATACGTTGAGGGCAAGTCGTAAAATGCCATCAATTGGATCCAATTTTAAAATTTTGTCGGATATTGTGGCATTTGAAAGTTTTATGTTTCGGTTTTGGCCCTGCACATGAAAAAGCAACATTTTTTTTTGTCCGGGAGCACTCGACAAAAATCGCGAAGCAATGCTTTCCGTCAAAAGAGAAATGTTCCGAGAAATGAAAATCAAACGAAAAGGGAAAAGCTGAAATGCAGACCAGTAATAGGAAATGATGATTTTTATAGTCTGCAGAAAAAAAAGAAGAAAAAAAAGAAATAAGAAACACAGCAAAAATAAAATGAAATGAAAAATGGATATTAGCATTTAATGTTGGGTCTTTGTACCGTGTGTATGGATTGGTATACATAAATTGGTGCAGGAAATGGACCTTCCTTAATGTATATTTCCGTGCGGTATTTTCATACATTGCCTCCTGCTCGACATCGTCATCTTTCTTTCATCTATACTTCAATCCCTCTCAATCGCCTCTTTTTCCTTTTGCTTTGACTTTTCTCCCCTCCGTTTACTTAAAATCCGCAACGAAATATCCATTTTATGAATGCCACCAAATTGCTAGCACCATCAGTCGTCAAAATGTCAGCATTGAAAATAAAATGAAATCAGATGGCCGAATGAAAGGAAAACCACATTGATGCAAATAAAATAAGACGTACATCAAATGAAATGTTATCAAATATTTCACCGTTTTTAATACTGTCGTTTATTTCAAATGATATCATTTTAATATATGATCGCCCGAGGGCGTACAATCTTCCATATGGATATGGTGACTGTACATTGTACACTGTATTACTGTATTATTGGGTGAATGTGGGTGAGCTTATTGTTTGGTTTTGCATTTGGGTGTGCGTTATACGTTGTGCGTTCACATCGAATTCACATCGAGTTAACTCTTTTTTCCGGACATAAAAGTTTATGTATGAATATTTTGTCACGCTAGTCATAGTGCGTTCTATCTGAATACTGAATACCGCCTCCGTGATTCCATGCCATTTGAGATCATTTATGAGCTTTTCGATTCTCGATGAACATCATACGAGCATCACTATTTTATTATCTTAAATAAAAACAGACACGTATTTTTATTTTTGTCATCCGCATCATTCACATCATTCACAAAAGCCTCAATTTTCACGCAAACATGTATTTATCAATATAATGACTGCTTAAATTATACCAATATCCTTCATGTTGAACATTTTACAGTTTTTCTTAGCTTATATAATCAACGCACAATTATTATTTTATTTATACATTTTTTATACTATCAGCCAAAATGAATCCATATTCTTCTCCCTATAGTTCAATGTTGTCCCGTATGTTATTCCGTATGTTGGTCCGTATGTTTAATTATAAAATAATAATAATAATAAATCATATGGAAAAATAATTGATAATCAAATGTTTTTATTTTGGCTATAATAATAAGTCGAGATTTTTTTTAAATCATAGGTGCTTCTTGAACCGCAAAACTAATTCCATATTCATTTGATGATTGTGATTGCATTGTTCCGCCAAGTGGCTCATCGTCGTGATCCTCTTCATTATTATCTTGCCAATAGCATGGCTATAACGTTTTGTTGAATAGCTCTTTGCTTTGATCATTCATTCTGATTGATTTGTTTGAATTGGGCTTGCAAATGAACGACTTGCGATTGTCTAGATATTTCACTCTCCAAGTCAATAAATGCAATCTCACTTCACTCTCCAAGTCAATAAAACATAACCCTTAAATAAAAAAGAACAAAAAAAGAGAGAAGCATAATTGTGGCGCATAATTAATTTTTATTCGTTATTTTTTCTGTTTTTCTTTTTAAGTTTTACATTTGTGAAGTTTTTTAATGCGCTCTAAACCTAAATCAACTTTCATCATCTCTTCATGTACTAGTTGAGCAATTGCATTTGAATTTGTTCCAACAAAAGTCTCTTCCTTTCCGTCGCTACCCAAATGGGATGAATGTTGTTTGTTTTTTCTTCAGTTAAGCTGGATCCGATGGGTTGAAAGTAATTATAAAATCGACAGGAATATCATCGAAATCTCGAATGTCATGGACATAAATAGGGATTCTTCATAGACATAGCGAACATCCGAAACGCTGACATGTTGGTAAATTTTGGTGCCGTTTGAAGGAATACAATTTATCTTTCATTTTCATGCAGATTCAAACTTTCATGGTATGAGTAGAAAGGGTACTCAATTACCTTTCATTTGGTGTTAAGAAATCGAAAATCGCTTTACTCACTAATTTTAAATCGTGAAAAATGTCGATGAGAATATTTGAAAATTTGACCCATTTTTGACATATAAAACGTTCAGAACTTTCGATTTTTCGTTAAAAATTAAACCGAATGAAAGAGAACACCAATACAAAAAAGAAAATCGAAGACAAAGCCAACTATAACTGTTTAACGCTCATTTCCTACGCAAAACAGCCATCAACGTGGTTTTTCTTACTTCTCATATATGAGACGTTTGTTTAATCGAGCGATGTCATGTTGGAAGGCATCTCGTGACGCTTATCGATTCATTGAATGAAGTGGAACAAAAATAGACTCAAAAATTCGGAACCAATTTATCGGGTAATGGTTTCAATTGAATGGTGGTTTTTCAAAGATATTGCATTCATGTATGCAAATTGAGTCGATCCATTTATCTTTTCATAAAATTATTCAGCAGTAGCTTCCCGTATAATGGAATATAATGCATATAAAAATTCAAAGTAAAGAAGACACAAATGGAAGATATGAATTGCTCAGAACTAAATCACGATTCGAAAACGGGTTTGCGAAGGTAAAACATGAAAAATGGACTTTTTAGAACGAAGTTTTTTCATGTATTGTTTTTATTTTTATTTTTGAATAAAAAATTGAAATCGTATGATGTCTTCTAAAAAATCAATTTTTCATGTTGTACCTTTGCAAACCTTTTCGAAAATTGTGGTTTTCATTCTGAGCCATTCATATGTCAGATGAATTTATAGTTGGAAAGCGAAATCTAACTCATGAATTTTTTTTCTTTTCTTTCATCTTCTTCTTTGCGTCGAAAAAGAAAAAAAAGAAACAAAAATCTGTATTTACATTTACATTTTACATATCTATCATAAATAATTTCTTTTGCCAGATGTGTACGACACACACTTGATAAGATCTCGTTAGACTAACGGATACCCCGTCACTTGAATTGATTACAAAAGTTGAATTGCAATCAAAACACTGGACTGAATGAAATTAGGATTAACAGCGCGCAAAAAATGATTTACATTAAATTTCATAAAGTCAGCATATGGTCTGGCTGCATCCCAGATGTTGTTTTTTTGTCAATTCCAACACTGACTTCGAAGTTTTAGTTTCGTTAATTTCAATTTATATTGAAATCGAAATTCGGCGAAAAATCCGAGAAAACTGACAAAAAAGCAACAATTGGTATCAAACATTGTAGAGGAGAAGCGATATCAATCTATGAAGTAATTCACTTGTAATATTCACTTGTAAAATAGGGTACGCAGCCAGAAATTATAATCTTTGGGTCATCGTCATCTGAATATCATTTTGACGGCAATGATAGTGACAAACGGCAACGGCGACACATCTGGATCGGGCGTAGGAACGCTGAACGGGTACGAGCATCGTTGGCAAATTAATGTCGATGAAGTTGCCGAAAATTGTCGCTGATGCATAGCATTTGCGAACAATTGCTTGCGAACATTAAAGGCCACATCAAAATTTAAAAAGCCAAATACATTATCGCCTTTGTTACGTTAACATTTTTGTCAATTTATCTATCTATGTATACTTAATATTGATGACAATGTTGAGTGGATGGTGAATGGTTGATGGTTATTTCATATGATTTCAACCACAAAGCGACCATCACATCACATAAAGTGTACAAAAAGAACACAAAAATGAACATAACTAAAGGCAACTTGTGAATTATAATAAAAATGGAGCGAAGAATGGAAGTGCCAAACAACAAAGTATTTGAAATCAAGAATACTGAATATAGAATCCATTATCCAACCTATTTTATGTTATATGTCAATGTATCCGAACTGTATTCCGGTAATGAGGAAATCATTTCCAATTTATATACCACGCAAATCATGATATTCGAATATTATGTTTACGGATACGATGTCATTATAAGGCCATAATCCATGATTAAAAATCATTTCGTTGCAACGGCAAATGATATGATGATGATGATAATTGAAAGCAAACCAAATTTGTAAAATTATACTTACGTATTGTAGATTGTAGATTGATGTTGTGAAGAAGAACGGAACACTACGGAGAGAATAGCATACAATTATAATAATGACAATAATTTTAAGCGAATTGTTGGTTTTTTCATCGTTCAATTATTTTTTCTCTTTTTCATATTGTTTTATTGAACTAAAGTCATTTCGAATGGATTTTTTTTTTTTAATGCTTGCGGTTCATATCAGTTCAAACGGTTATTGTGTGGCATGAATGTTATCAGTTAGAATGAAATCGACATAAAAAATGGTTTTAATTAATCATAATCATCAATTGCCACATCAAATGTTCCGGAATATTCTTCGCTCAGACTTATAAGTACCCGATTAACATTTTATTGTCGCTCAAAATGAAAACCGAAAAACTTTTCGAATATACATCAAATGGACATCCAATAAAAAGCACAATAAAATGTCAATTGCTGATGAAATTTATCTTGAAAACCAATCTAAAAAGTTTGTTTCGTATTTCGCATATTTTTTTTTTTTCTATTCCCCTTCGTAGCAACTCAATCTGTATTTATTTTCGTTAATATGATCTTTATCTATATGGGTTTTATTTTCCTCTGATCCATTTGTTTGCCTAAATATTATTGTACATTCAAATTAAATAATTTTCTTCGAATTTTTCTTTTTCTTATTTTTCTATTCTGTTTGTTGACTCCCTTGTTGAACTGTTGGCAACAGTTTCAAGCACTCAATAATACCTACTACTACCATTCAGTAAAAAATATGGATATTCTTTATTGACAATATTATTATGTTTGCAAAAAAACAAATTATTATCTGTTGTTTGTGTTTATGGTTTATTTTCGGCAAACGACGAGTCGTTCTAAATTTTTTCACATTGTCGACCTCATCGAGCTTGGACAGAACATATACTAAACTTGCACTGACGACTTCTGTAAACTTAAACACAACATTTCAAACGAAATGATTATTATTATATTTTTTTTCATTAAAAAAAAATAAAAAATATGTATAGAATGCCGGTCTCATTTTTATTATGATAAATGCATCATGATTATTACACGGCGTCACAAATTCAAATTTTTCTCTGTCCCAGAGA
>GL501518.1:972617-983393 GCA_000149185.1 Mayetiola destructor
CTATACCAAATATAGTAATGCACCTGTGGTGCATGAAAAGAACAATTTAAACTCAATTTTGAAGCAAATGATATAATAATAAATAATAAATCATTTTATTTACCAAAACGGAAAACCTAACGAATTTCATGGATGAAATTTATTCTTTGGTTTCGTTGGACTCCTGTGCCATGAGATCGATATACACAAATATGTAAATGGTAATTAGATCAAAAGGCTGTTGGTTCATAAACTTTTTAAACAAAGCTGTGGATCATATATGTGAAGTATGTAGATTGGTAATTTATCTCAATACATTGTATGTGGCTTTTGATTGTGTTTACACCGATTTTGCCCTTTTTACCATAAACATTTTTTATTCTCAACTACACTTCCTACATATATTGTAACAATTGTCTATAGAGTCTCTCAAACCTCATTAGGAGCACACAATATTGTATATGAAAAAAAAAAAAGAAAAAGGTAATATGCCATCATAAATATCATCTAAGTATTTTATTCTTATTCAGTTTTAAATATTTCTAGAATGAAATGCAGGAGAATGGGAAAATCTATTGATAAAATTAATTAAATGGTTTGAAAAATTCAATGAAATCAACATCTAGGACATGATTTATAAAGGAGAAAATAGGAAATATGTTAAAAACTTATCATCATTACCGTTTGGAAATATTTAAATTGAATTATTAGACTGTAAGGGATGAAAGATGAATCTTTAAATAAATTACATTATTATGTATTAATTATTATTATTAATATCTCAACAAAAAAAAAAATTTTTGATGGTTACGATAACCTAAGAACCACTCTGGTTTAGCTTTTTTTCTAGATTATAACTTAATGACATATAACAAATGTTGAAATAAATTGTAAATAGAATTGGAGAGAGAGCTTTTGAAGAAAACTATTAAAGAGTTTATTAAATAATAACATAAGCAAATCCAGAGATGAAATTTAATTTTTGGTATTTTCCCAGAAATGTAGAGTTTAACTCAATTGGCGAAACCAAAAATATTTGAAAGTCGATGTCTTCTGGTGACTACTTTATTTTATTTCGAATATTTTTTAAATTCCTGAACTGAGTAAAATTTTCGCTTCTCCGAAAATACCAATAATAGAATTTCAGTTCCAATTAAACGGATAGGATGGATTACCATTCCAGATGGATAAATAGCACTTTTTTCGTGATTTTATACATACATGACATTTATTTGGTTTTTTCTTTTTTTATAAATACATTAAAAACTTATTTTGTTTCAGCTAGTTCGATTGTTTCTCTCCTCAAACATTTTATCATTATTATTATTAAGTATCTTTTGAAATTGAAATGGATTCTCGCTGTTTTTGTCTAGTAAATCTTTCCTGTTGCGTTCAAAACTGAAATAATGTCCAAAAATAAATAAAATTTAAAACGACCATTTACGAATATATTTTAATTATAAATTTCAATAAATTTAATTAAAAATTATAAATGATAAAACTCGAAATTAGCCATGTAAATCGGCTATTCCGAATGGCTCGAGATAAATACCCAAAACTACAGGTAATTAAAATTGAAGGTGTTAAATGACTTTTCACATAATGTTCAATCTTCTAAATTATTCATAAACAGTAAGAACAAAATAAAAAATCATTCAAAAAAAAAAAAAAAAGAAAAAAAATATTTAGAAAATTGATCGATAAATTTTAGAAGTACGAATTCATTCGAATCTCATGTCTCTTTTTCATGTCTTTTTGGAATTTGAAGTTTAAAAGAAGACAAACACAAATCACATCTTTTTTGACAAATAATCATTTTCATGAAATCATTCGCTTAGAATAATCGATTGTACATATTATATATTTCTTCCTAATGACAAAAAAAAAAAAATAACAAAGTTCTAATACAAATATTTTATGATAGTTTAAATTTCGAATAGTAATTTAAAGTTTAAATTGTCGAGAAAAGAATCAAAAATGATTTGAAATGAAATATTAAATAAATGATTAAATATAATGATAATATAAAAACCAACCCAAATAAAATATAGACAAAAATTATTATATCGGTAATTGGTAATTGGCAATTGTCGTAGACGTCGATGGCCAATCGATTTTTTTCTTTTCTTCATATTCGTTAGGCAATTGAACACTGAAGATGGTAGACAAAATCCCTCTACATAAAAGATTTAAAAGTTTTCCCAAACGAAAAAGAAGTTATTATTGGAAAAATGTATGGACAAATGATATTATTTGAACAATCAACGTAAAGACATTATCTTTACTTAACCCCAAGGCCGTTATCGAGCCTAAATGATTGATATCAACGATCAAATCATAAAGCATTTAAACGTCTGAGAAGAAAAATGTTTATTGCAATGCATTTTGTTCGTTGTTCGTTTTGAGTTTTTCACTTTATCCGATTTTGGCAGGTTCAGTTCAATATTTTCGGCAATTATTCGTCATTTGGCAACGAACGTTTCGTTGTTCGCGGATCGTTTATTCATTGCTGATGAGTATTATCTGAAAAGAACGTTTCCTTTTGAATTTGTCGTCATTTCAGTGTTGATATGGGCTAAAACGGCTAAAACGGATAAAACAACAATAAATTAAATGCTATTGAATTTTTTGTTTGAAAAAAAAAGTGTATGAAACGAAAATCATTTTAATCCAAAATCGATGCCACAGCTGAGAGATTGTTAACATGGTGCATAGGCAGTTCACAGTTTCGATTTTGCTCTTTTTTGCTTTCTGTTTCATTGTTACCGCTTACCGCTGTTTATTTTTCATGGAATGAATTAAATCTCGTGCTTACGAGCAAATTATGGGATGTTTTGTTTTCAAATCCTAAGCATACAAAGCTAATTTTTGTTTTTAGTTTTCGAATAATTCTTGTGTGCTGCACAGAGTGATTGCTTCTGTTTCATTGTTACCGCTTACCGCTGTTTATTTTTCATGGAATGAATTAAATCTCGTGCTTACGAGCAAATTATGGGATGTTTTGTTTTTCAAATCCTAAGCATACAAAGCTAATTTTTGTTTTAGTTTCGAATAATTCTTGTGTGCTGCACAGAGTGATTGCTTGGGAACATTTAGCTCAAAAATTCTCAAATATTAACTTTTGGCGCCATCTGACATTTGTCTTATCCTTTACGTTATTTTGTATGATGCACGCCTGAAGTTATACACAAACATTTTATACATTTTAGATCCATCACACAAAATAACGTGAACGCAAAGACAATTGTCAGATGGCGCCAAAAGTTGACATTTGAGAATATTTGACTTGATGAAACTCTGAACAAATTGAAATGATTGTGAAAATACCCATACAATGAGAGAAAATTAAGCACTCAGTGAAAAAAAAATTGACGTAAAAAGTAGTCATTTCGACTTGTCAAAGTCGAAATATCGGACACGACTTCAGAACACTCGACTATGTTAATTTTCGACCGTACAACAGTCGATATGAAATAAATTTGGCGACCGGTACACAGTCGAACATCAACGTAGTCGACTGTTCTGAAGTCGTATCCGATATTTCGGCTTTGACTAGTCGAAATGAGTACTTTTAACGACAATTTTTTTTTTTACTGAGCATAAAAACCAATGAATCATCTTTAGGAACAAGATTGAACACCAATAAATGTTTACCAATGAATATCTCGATTTTTGCAGATTTTTAGTTACACAAATTCTAAGCTGAAATCAATTTAAGAATTCATTTTTGCATGGCGATGATTATGTTGAATATAAACAATAAATGAACGGAAAATGAAATTGAATGAGAATTGAAAATAAAATAAAAAAGACTTTCGATGAGCATTTCTATGTTGTCATGACAAATTGACCGAATTGTGCGTTTCGATTTGATCATACTCGTTTCATTCAAAGATGACTTATTATTATTATTATAATTATCATTTCATCAGATCAATTTATGAAGTTCTTATACAAACAAAATGATGCAGCAATAAATCTTCGTCTATAAATAATTTCATTAAGTATGTAAAGATTTTTGTATGAGCAAATTTAAAAAGAACAAAAAAAAAAACAACAAATATGTGTCGATTGGATAAGGACTCAATCATGTCTCGTGGACTCTAGCCACTAATTCATATTGAAAGAAATTAAACATTATTTTCTAAGAATCAGCCCACGATTTTCATGTCATTTCCTTCTGCAGGCACTCGACAAATATGATGTTATGCATTGAAATGAGCCAAAAATCAATGAAATTAAATTAACTATACGATTTCAGAAGTTTAAATCAGAGCTTCACTCTCTTAGAAAGAATTCTGAAATTTTTTTTGGTTGATGTTATGAGAGAGCATAGAATACATTGTCCGAAATGAACAAAAATGGAAAAAATGTTAACTAAAAAAATCTACAGAGGCTTTCATTGTACGGAATGGACATGCTATGTACGGAGATCTGGATACTGGGTACACATACATATGTACGGATTCTTGAACTTACTCATTCTATGGAAGTACCGAATGGAGCTCTGGTTTAAATACGCATAATCCGAAATATTATCTATAAAAATGATGGAAAATGAAAGGAAATGAAATGAATATATGTATGTATATAAGCTTGACTTGAGCTCTGGTCTCAGGTAACCCCTGAATTCCAGCCCCTATGATCACCATATATGTATATTTGGCTCAATGATCCAGGGGCCTATTTCAGAAAAATTCTCTTTTGAGAAAATCTCATGCAAGTTTTTGCATAAGCGTTTAATGAGTGCGAAAGGATTCAAAGATAGTTAAGTGCGAAATTCTCAAAAACATGTATCAAAAATTTTAGGTAGTTTTCACCTTACCGCAATAAATGGTACATACTTTTGAGAACTTTTCACTTACCTATCTTTGCATCTCTTTCGCACTTGTAGAAAGCTTATGCGGAAAATCTCATGAGATTTTATCGAATATTTATTTTGGGAAATAGGCCCCAGGTGCAATAATAATTGGCTGGTTCGCTTGCCCATCAATTTCGGTTAATTTGATAAGGCCTTGAGATTCGTTGATGCCAAAAGGTCCGATATATCCGTGCGCTTTACGTCTCAAAAATCAACAAATTATTGGTGGTTTTTCAGCCGAACATGAATTGAACTATTGCATTAAATCGCCCCTTTGTATAATAAAATACAAACTACAATATTTCAATCGTTATATACATTTTATAATTGTATTTATTCATTTATTTGCAAATGAAACAGTAAAAAATTTACTCCGTCTTTCTTATTCTTCCAATTTTTCATATTAACATACTCATGTCATGTGGAGACGAGTTATTGAAACCTTCATAGATGATAAACTGGCTGAATTTATTTATGCGAAACAATTTTGGGACTCTTGGATATTTTTCCAAGAGAAATCCGTTTGTAACCACTAACAAATTTGGTGAAAATTCTATGAAATGTGATGAACGAATTTTTGAATCGAAAAATTCTATAAATGAATGTGAATAGTTGGCAAAGTTCCGAATTTAGAAACACTCCTACACATCACTCGCAAATACTCAATCGAAATTCTACTGTTGCATCATTCACTCAACCATCCATCTCTTCTTCTTCGACATTCAAATAAAAATAAAAATTAGTTGTTTTACAGATGAATTAAGTAGTTATCAGAAAAACTCTTTAAATTTCAAACTGTAAAATGAAATCATAGAAAAATAGTTGATGGCATGTAAAATTTGAAAGTTATGAATTGGTTTGTCGGGATTGGTCTCATTTTCATTTTGGTACAGAGAAAATACAATGCCTTTTTTATATACATATTATAATATAGGTTTCATGTTTCAAATTGCCAAAATTAAAAACATATTTTTTAATCCTAGTAATGGTTTCTTCCGTAACTGTGGAACTTTCATTTCATTTAATTGGCTATTCATATCACGTGACACTACATATTCCATCTTACTCGTTGCTGATTTCTCATTGCTTATTGACAATAATTTTATTATTATTCGTCAAATTATCATCGATATTGTTTGGTTTGGAGATTTCATTGATATGAATGGTTTCGCGGAGACAAAACAACATCATCAAAAGACATGCTCTAAATTTTCATATCTTTTCTAATGGTGAAAAGCCTTTGAATGAACTAAAAACTAAAATTAACAGAATGACAATTCGAGTGCACAAAAGGTTTCAATGCTTTGTGAACCACACACAAACCGTACAGCACACTTGTATGAACGATGAACGATGAAATGCGGGAAAATTAATATCACAAACAAAACTCATCAGAACGAAAAAAAAACAGACAAAAATGAATTGAAACTGTTTGAAACAGTGATGATGCTGGTGCCATTTTTTTTTTTTGGCAGAACGTGGTGAAAAAACCACTCATTGTTATCGTGTTGTGGGTCCAATGAAGAGCAAAAACAAAAAATAACCGTATCGAATGCAAACCATGTAAATATCTGCCCAATTAGTTACATAATCCACTCATTTCAATGGATGAATGGAAGGAAGAATGGAGCGTGTATTTAATTAAATGTTTCGACATTATTAAAGCAGAGTATGTGCTTAATTGTGAATGAAAAACCATAATCGTTCAGCACAGTATGCATTCATAGTATGTCATAATGCATGGCAAAAAATAAAGCGTTCAACAACAAACAATCGAAAGAATAGGACCGAAACGTGAATAGGCACAAAGTGAAAACGAATGGACTCATTACCATGTGCAAACTATTTGCAAACTGAAAATGCACATGTTTTTGAATGATTCATTTATGCTGAATTGATTGTTGAATTATGCGCTCTATTTCTATCTATTTGAATTAATCTATTCGATTAATTAAATGTGGGGAGAACAACAACAGCAATCATAAAAAAAGAAAGGCATTACTTTCATCATCTGGAGACAATCGTTATTTTTTACGGTTCTCGCCGGTTTCTCGCCTCAATTTTACCGTTTTCGCCGATTTTGATGAATTTGAATATAATAATAATAATAATATTAATAACAATACTATATTTTTGCTAATTTATTTTTTTTTCGGTGCGCGTTCTGAAAAGAGCTTAGCGATTGAACGAATATAGTACATACATCATGTGCTCTCATGAAATGCCCAATGATCAGTGTTGAGTGTTAGCTTTGCACAATGCACAGTGCATAGGTATACACAAAAGTGCTTATATGCATCATGAAACATTCATTTCAACTCAATTGATAGAGGAAGATGAGCTAATTTCGGTCGAATAATTATTTTGTTGGTGCTTAGCAAATCCATTAGAATGAATGCAGTCTATGCATTTGTGAACTCTGAATCCTTCCATAATTTTACCACGCTCAATAAATATATATTTGGTTTGCATTTTTGGTTTTCAATTCATAAAGTCCTTCGTACAACGGTCGGTTTCCCATTCATGCATTGCATTCGGAAAAACAAAATTCCGACATTCATAAACACTTAACGTGTCTGATTTAACGAATTTAGTAGATGGTATAATGTGCTCTCATGAAATCGATATGATTTACTAACAAATGTCTAATGATGAGTGATGAGTGCACAGTGCACATTGCACATTGCACATCGCACATGTATATTCAACATGCATCATAATTATTGGAAACTATTTTCACCGAACCGCATCTGGCTTTCTGTCATCCAGACTGATTCCTCCTACCATTTAACGAATTTGCATACACAATGAATTTAACTGACACTGAAACAATTGTCAACAATTTTTATGCCAATACAACATCAATATTATGATCGATAATTTTGTCATCAAGACCCGCCGAATTAAATATTTTGTTGCTCATTTCTCATTTTGAAAATAGATTTGAATAAATTTCATAGGTCAAATCTTCTGAATTGGAAAAAAGACAATTAATTTAGCTTTCACTCGAAATGTCATAAAATATTCTTTAAAAAAAATGGATTAAATGAATAAAAAAAAAAAAATAAAAAGAAAATTTGGTTGTGAGCCCAAACCAAGTACACTTAAAGCAATAATTTAGCTAATGGCGATTATAATTGTTCATTAGCATTGTGAACGATGAGCTTAATTAATTCTTTTTTTTTCGCAATTCATATGTAAGATGGTTTCCATTTCTTTGAAAATTGCTTTTGTTCAGGGATTTGGTGGGAAAAGAACATTAAAGTGCGTTGCATTTGAAATTTTCTTCCTTCACCTCGACAATAGTATGACACAAATTATCAGTCGTTGCTCAAATGGATGAACTACTTTCATTTACAAAAATATTTTTTTTTTTTTATTAAAATGGGCTCTCTTGGTGTTTCGGTTTTAGTTTCGTGTATTTTTCACATTTCATGCTCAATACATTTACATATATTATTCATCATGAAAAACTCATCAACTGGTCATCCAAAATGAATTCGTTCGATTTGTTTTTATCAACGCATTGACCTCTTCAGTCGAATAGCACTATTTTTATTTAATCGTTTTTTCGAAGTATTAATATATGTAAATTCAATAGCAACAGAAGAGAAGTTGGTAACAGTACGTTATTACGAGTGAATCTAATATATGACTTAACATTCAAATACGATGAATCAAAAAAAGAAAAAACAAGTGGTGTAAGTGTATGGAAAAAGAACTGCCTTCTTCTTTGAAATTGCAGTCTTTAAGAACAGGCCTTGAAAGGCATCCGAAACAATCACTAGAAAAGTTTTGTTGGCTTTAGATGATTGTTTTACCCATAAAAGCCATCGACGTTTATCCATTGCATTTACATACGGATAAGGCAACAATTTATCCAGCCAAAATGTGTAGGGTCGAATCTAATAGTTTTAATGATAAAGTAACAGGAACAACAAAATTATATAAAAATTATGGAATAGAATGAAATTATTATATATGAAAAACAAAATGAAATCTACATTTAAAATTCTGAAGGAAAATTAAACTTGTTCAGGAGAAAAAATGTTATATCTCTTAAGTTGCAGTAAAATAAATAAATACAAAAAAAAATATACTGAAATATAATTGAAATATATTTATTTAGCATGATTAACCAGTCTCGCCGTTCTTTCGTCGTAATTATATGTTTATACACAGCACCTCCGAACAATAAAAAAATAATTTTTTTCTATCCATTCACTGCAATCTGACCTCAGTTTCCAATTTCCGATTTGACTATGAGTAACAACAATCTATACCATATGTACCACCCGGACCCATATTGAATTTCAAAAAAAAAAAAAAAAAAATTAAAATCATTATGGTTTTATGAGCTTTGACGACCCCACTCCGATCGATTACATGAAAATCTACTAAAACATAATTGAAATCATCAGAGACCACAATCCGCCATTTTGCATTGTATATAAATAAAATGCAGCCAATTCATGACCTCAGACTGCTGATTCATTCATTTCATTTCGTTTTCTTCATCCGACTGAATTGCCATTTGTTCTGTGATGTGTTGCTATTTTCATCGGCATCATCAATTACTCTTTCGTCAATGTTTCATCACACCGAACGGAACAGCACAAATCATTCCGGAGTTTCCAATAATTTTTCGACGGTATTTGAAGCAGTTTTTACACAATAACACAACACCTATGTGGCTCAAAATGAAAATCCAATCGAACGAAAAAAAAAATGAAAATAAAAATTGTCGACTGGACGAAGGATGACAGAATCACACAATCAAGCAATTGAACTTCAATTTTTATTCCTTTCAATCTTTTTGCGAGAGGAAAGGGGTAATTGAAATTTGTATGCAATTGACAGATGTTCATGAATCAAAAAGAGCATGTATTAGAATAGACGCTTACAATCGCTGGCTATATTCACTACAAGCATTTCTCACATTTTGGGTTCAGTTTATCGATTCATTTTTCGTATTGCTTTCTATCGATGTTGGCCTGTTTGGTCAGACCGGCAAGTCTTTCCAGTTTTGAAAGTCGTATGAAACGAACTGTTCGCTCAAAAACTTATCATTCCAAACGGCTTCGAAGAGAATGGAAGGAGAAAAATACGTCACAAACGTAAGTATTAAACAAACGATTCAGCATTCAGCATTGAATTTTTGGTGAGTATGTTCTTATCTTTTGATGAGAAATATCGAACATTCGACAAAAAGTATTTACCGCTTTTGCTTCGATTTCTACTTAACGCAAACGGCATTTAAAAATTAGAATATTCGAAATTCGCCCGAGGCGAATGAGAATTTTACCGATTCATATAACAAATTGTAAGTATATCACAAATATATTTATTTTGCAAATAACATTAAATATCACGGCTGTTGACATTACGAAGAAGAAGAAGAAAACGGAAAACAAAATATAAATAATGAAATCTCAGATTCAGTATACGCATTTGATGCATGTGCACTATGCATGGTGCATCCTTTAAGCGTCCAAGCATTCGATAGGTGTTGATTACGACGAGAAACGATGGAATGCAGTGTAGTCCATATCAACATTTATACGCGTGAAAAATTTTAACGGAGTCTTTTTCGTTGCGGTTGGTCTTACAACAAGATAAAAATATGACGAGGTCTGAAATCGAAAGAATGATGTGATGATAATATTTCGAATAATGAATAAATGTTGCATGTTGATGAGTATAAGATTTAATTGCTGAACTATCTTGAAATTACGCTGCAAGCGTAAGAATTAAGAAACTGAGAGACGATTTTGTAAACAAAAAGATTGGGGCCTTCGGATAAAGAAGTTTTGGAGCGAAATTTATTTTCGAAACGTACACAAAATCTAATGATTACATTTGGTTGAATTCTGAACTTGCTGATGGAATGCTTCAAAAAAATAAAAACATTTTGTGTGTGTGTCTGAGAAAGAGAG
>GL501518.1:988159-1000730 GCA_000149185.1 Mayetiola destructor
CGTATTCTAGCCCTGCTTAAGAGACGAGTGAGGACTATAGAAAAATGACAAAATTAAAATATATTGCAATATGCAAAATGATCTTTCGAGAAGAAACAGAAAATGACAAAAGGCGCATATAGAAGTGAATAATACAAAAACAAAAGAAAAACAACGGAAATGTGTGAACGAAATTGTGAAGCTCCTAATTATAGAAACATAAAGCCATCCTAAGAGCATCATTAAATGTATGAATTCATTTGAACGAATATATTTATGAACGATACGGCTGAAATAAATGGATGGTCGCATTTTGGTTCTACAGTACGACATTTTTTATTTATTTATTTTTTTTTTTATTTGCGAATTCACGTTTACCTAGCTCGGGCAACCATGTTATGGTATGACAAAAAACGAGACATATTACAATCTCGGAATTTAAAATTTTCCAAATTAAACCTGGTCGAAACCCAAAAGATTTATAATGTTTGCCACAAAACTCCATATTTATGGTCCATCAAACTTTTTCTTTTCTTATGCAACGCTTGGGTTTGGTTGCAATTCATAATATGTGGTATCTCACAAAAGCAGCAATAACAACAGCAACATGGGACGCTATTTTGGTGCTTTGTATAATCATTTCAAAAATATTTGTTGTCTGACACTTTCAGAATATGTATTCTTAGTTGCTGTTGCTATTGCTGTCAACACAACAATCCATAGCCCGACCAAAGTATTCGTTTGATTTCTTTTTCGTTTAATATTTTTGAGTTTTTGATATCCGATTCGAGCATCAATAAAATTACTATTAACTGAATCATCCGTTTATAGAAATCACATTCATTCATTCACATCCGAAAAATATCAACAATGCGATGGATAATTGCCAAGAAAACTAACGAATAAAAAGATACGAGACTCAGATAATAATGACTAAACATTTGATTATAATATAAAAACTGACACACAATACAATCAATTCAAATGCACATAATGTGTGAGCCTCAGTGTGTATTGACGATTAAAGATTAGATCCATTCATTTATACAATATATTTTATCGCATAAAATGGAAACAAAAGAAAAACCAAAAAGATAAATGAAAATCGTTCTGTTGTCTTCCGTAACTCGTTTAATCATTTTATTCATCGGATGCCATTGCAATTCATTTCTAATTCGATTCAGTTTCTCTTATAGTACAATTGATTATAAAAACCAATAGAATATAGATAGACATTTGGCATCGAAAATTGTACGAAGGAAAATTAATCGAAAAATGTGTTGATTTTTCTTTTAGTCTTTGATTAAATTGATGACAGCCCTCAATTAAGGTTGATATCAAATTAAAATTTGATTTTTTTTTTATATTTTGAAATATATTTGTTAATTCTGATCAGAGCTATCTGTCACATTAAAAAAGAGAAATCGATCCAAAAATAAAATGAAATTCAAGCACATTGACTTTATTTCGCAGTCCTTTACTGTACATCATTTTATTTTCCATTTTATTGATTCGGAATTCTTCCTTTTGTTTGCATGCTCCATTGGCATTGTTTTGGTTCATTTTCAGATGCTGTTGCTGTTTCCGTTTCGGATATTGTTGAATGGTTTATTTTGAATTTTTCGATTATTTGAGCTTCCATTTAACTTTTATTTGTCGTTGTATTTGGAATGGTCATCGCATTACGTATTGCTCTGTTATATTATTATGTATATCGTTTGCTCAATTCACAAGAAAATGAAAAGTGAAACAGAGAGAAAATAGGATAGACATAAGCTCATTAATGTGATTGATAAAAAAAGATTCGAAATAGCCGAGGCAAACCATCAACAAGATGGACTTACCAAAATGAAATAAAAAATAAAATAAATAAACAGGAATGTCATTGATATGAAACGAAACAAAATCATGGAAATGATTCCACTGAAATGATTGTGCACGCGGATTTATAGTCAAAATCGTATTGTCTCATTTTGGCATTGTTGTTCATTTCATTGACATCAAAACAAATTGGAAACCATAACGAACAAATATTCCGTGAAACTTCCATTGAAACGTTTCATTTTTATTTTTCATTTTCAGTGTGAATTCTCGTTTATTTGATTTAATGTAAGCACGAAATTGCAAACCATAATTTCGGTCTTTATTTTCTGCTATTCTTCTTTTTCTTGTTCTTGTTCTTATTTTTCGTTCTCCTTTGTATGAAACCACTTATGCTGTGAAATGTTACGAACCGCTGTATGCGGTTTTCGTGGCTCTTTCGATTTTATCGCCAATTCACCATTTGCTGTGGTGATGAGAATCCATCAGAGGCCGTTTATTATTTGCCACAAATTTTCAAATCACAATTTGAAAATGAGCCACGAATTGTCGTTATATTCGTTATTGTTGCCAACAAATTTAAGCGATGAATCTTTTTATATTTTTATTTTTCATTATTTACATTAAGGGAATGTGTCAATAATGCAAAGTGATGAACAATTTGAGATTCTTTTGTGACTCTCTGTGCTTTGATTATTATATTATTGTATCTGATAAGAATTGGCATATTTTTTTGGTGGAAAGACTTCATCTGTTGTTTTTGATGCTTTTGAAGCGTCATTTCTCCGTTTTGGTTTCATTCGATTCGACATTTTATGCATTGTGATCAATTGAAGAA
The DNA here is from genome assembly GCA_000149185.1 of Mayetiola destructor. Classification (NCBI taxonomy): domain Eukaryota; kingdom Metazoa; phylum Arthropoda; class Insecta; order Diptera; family Cecidomyiidae; genus Mayetiola; species Mayetiola destructor. The sequence continues at coordinate 990,798 of GL501518.1, forward strand.
ATCCATAGAAATGAAAGAATGAGTTCCATTATCATAGCACATTCCTTAGTCAGAGTGTGAGAGTTTTTTTTTCTTCATTAATATGCCAAGAAAGTTAACAGCACGCATCTCAAATTAAAGCAGATCTTGCTAAACAAAAAAAAAGCAGATTAAGGACTATGAAATCTACCCACAACTGACATGTTTGTCGTTACTGTTGATCGACTATTTCATCGAATAGTGGATAGTCGTGACTTTTTGCATGTAAGTTGGCCATTGAATATGTATGATATTAACCACTCAACACTGAACCAGAGCTTGATGGCCAATGCACACATTTCATGTATTTTTCTAATGATGTTTTATTTGAACTTCGAACTCATAATATAGATTTATATTCGGTGAGCATGCTATTAATTTGTGAGCGTGCAACTAAATCGAATCAATGAATAGGAACAAAAATGAACAATGAAACAGAAGAAGAAGGAGGAAAGGAAGAAGAAAGACGGAAACCAAGATGATTGCAATCAATCAATATAACGTCAAAGTGAACATTACAACGGCGCATACAAGAATATACATATATCAATGAATATACAGGGTGCGGCAATTGAACTGTAACCGACTTTTGAGTCATTTTTTAAACATTCGAATATTGGGTCAATAGGCCCAAAGCATTGAAACCGCGGTACGCAAATGGCAACTTGGAAGATATCGTGTTTTCTGATGAGAAAATTATCACTATCCAACAAGTTGTTAACAAACAAAATGATAGATTATGGTTAATCAAGAGGTTTAAAAAAAATTTGCAACATGCCAACAAAAACCTGCTTCTGTAATGGTTTGGGGTGAAATGACTTGAAATGGACGAACTCCATTGGCTTTTGTGGCTCTTGGAGTGAAAATTTAACGTCAAAGCTATCGGCAATTGGGACTGAAGGCTGTATTAAAGCCTTGAGCACTTCAGCCCTCAAGCAATCGAAACACAGAATTGGCTGAGAAAAAATGTATCAGGTTTCACAAACACTTCAGGATGGCCGGCCAATTCACCGGAAACGAAACCTAATGGACTTTTCAGTCTGGAGTATTTTGGAGTCTAGAGTTTTTTTCGGAGAAATACCGAAGTTTGGATTCACTGAAACGGTCCCTTCTGTCTGAATAGGGTAAAATACGCCAAACTCACTTTCCAATCGTTTACCTCCATTTGACAACGAGTTTTTGATGTTAAAGTTCAATTGCCAAACCCTGTATACAAATCACGAAAAAAAGAGTCCATCCTAGAAACATGGCATTCATTAAACATATATCGCATACTTTTTTCTTCTTTTTCATCCTGGCTGTAATCAAAGTAATTCATATCTCATTCTCCCTTCCGCTGCTTCCAATTCAAAGAAGTTTTATGAGTGGATATGTGCAAGTGTTCTGCTGTTGCTATTTTGCTCCATTTGACCGAATCAGCAAATATCATAAAGAGATTTGATCAATGCAATCAAGAAAATTATTTCGAATTGTACAGGCAAATGGCATGAAAAGAAGAACAAAATCCATGCCTCACACGCCACACGCAAAGCAACACAAATAAATCTAAATATGCTAACACTTGATATATATTGTACGGAGTAAAACAGTCTATATTATTATCTGCAAATGGAAGGAAAACAGAGCTTATTAACGTATTACGGATTATTGAATTTGTATTATTCGGTCAAAAATAACAATTGCAGGTGAAGAGCGAAAACACGATGCATATAAATAAAACGCTTGAATCGAAAACCATAAATCTAATGGGATGGATCGTAAGATACAAGCATACATTAGCCAAATGTCATACAATATTTATTTTCGTGTGCAAAACAAGATGCATGACAAACGACACACAATATGAACGTTGTAATAAAATATTTTCCAAATGACCTATGCACCACAGGTGGCAATGATTTATGATTATTCTTGTTGTTGATGCCAATGCTGGATTGTTCATTTTATTTTTGTTGCTGTTGCATCGTTTCATCATTGTATTGACAAAAAAGAGACGAGTGATGCTCTTTTCAGTACACAAAAGTGAGATTTGGTTAGTTTATGAACGACTTTGGCACAAAAACTAAAACCTGACCACAATTGTTTGTTTTTGCGAATTCCGTTCTAAAATTGGTTAGAACTCAGAATTTCCAACAGTTTTAATATTTGAATAAATAATAATAATAATATATTTGTTGTCCAGTAACGTTATATCGTTATGAATAATGATAATTTTTTTGAAAATTTAGGAAAGTTCGGAAATATTGCTGATAATAATCGTGATGGTTCTTCCATGTTTAGTATAAAATTTGCAAAGTTTTCGTACGAAAATCATTCGAATACTAATCGAATGTCATCTATCATCTATGTGTTCGGATTTTCGTACAGATTTGGTGAAATTTTTGATTTGCGAAGTAATAGACGCGGCACATGTGCCTGTTGAATCCATTTTGATGATATTTTTTCAGTGTTATTTAATCGCCCATTTTCGTGAATGTTACATTGAAAAGTGAAACGGTGTAATATGTAAAAGCAACTTCAAATTGGTTATGTTAAGTGCTTGTATAAATTGAGGCAAATTTATGGTCTACTAAGAGCCGATATGGCTTTATGGTCGATGTTTTTCAGACACAAATTCTAGATTAAATACTTAAACAGCAAACTTTTGTCGTCAATGTCGTTGTACGAAATGAATAAAGTATTGTAGCAGAGTCATTCTAAAAGATTATCGATATTTTGCAATCAAAATGAAAAACAAAAAGCAAACTACAGTCTTACTGTAGCTTATTCAAAATTTTGTGAATTACTTCCAACAGACGTAGATTAACTTCTCGAGACTTGCAACTTGAAACTTTATAGTTTTTGTTGTTAAATGCCATCGGCTAAAATAACACAGGCAACAATGTAATAAAAATAAAAACAAAGTGAATCGCTGTAATACTGAACAGTGGGAGTCATAACTCTTGAAAAGCTCCATTTACTTATTTGTCAATTAGATGTCCAAATGTTTGTTCTCGATAGCTCCATGATATTTGCTATGGTATATGGTATTTGAAAAGAAGGTATTAATAATCATATTGAATGCTTTTGTGTGCTCAAGTAGAAATTTCCAATTACATCAAATTGAAAAATTGATGGTGAAATGCCAAATGAAGAGAAATTCGTTTTTTTCTTCTTTTTTTTTTTGAATGGATAGTACGAAACGCATTGAAAAATTTGTAATCAGTACCGTTCACACAATTCATGGTGAGTCAAAAAATGAGAAAAATTCTGTTCTGATTTTCCACATTGGGTCGTATTAATTTTTTGGGTTTACGCTTATCAAATAGCGTCGATGTATGCGGTTTGAAATCGAATAAATCAAAGGCGTGTATTGATTGATAAATTGATACGATGAGTTCAAAGGTTCAAATTGAATGTCAATCATGATCAATGCACATGCAACGGTTGTTTCTACTTTCCATTTTGGTTTTGGTTTTCGTTTTTCATTTCGAATTTTATGTAAAAAGTGTTGGCAACTGTTGGTGTATGTCTAGTAGACATTGTCTACTGTTTGCATTGACACTGTACATACGTATGTGTATGTGTGTGATTGGGCGTCCAAAAGTAATTTTGTAATAAATGTGGAGGTCCGTTGTGTGATCTGATGGAATCGGTCAACAACGTAAAATATGTTCAACGAACATGCGGCACTTAAACTGACCTGTGTTTACATTTTATTATTAGATGGCTTCTGTATATTTCGACAGTTCACACTGTACAGCCAGCGCTCAAACAGAAAAAAAAACATATCTCCGGACGGATATTTTCAGCAAACGTATTTTACCACTATCAAAAGTGGCTACAAATTGACAAGAGGAAATGATTCACCACTTACATTTGCCTTCAATTCAAATGTTTTTCCACACTCTTCCTTTATCTATGCAATTTGACAGATCATCGGTCATTTATTCATGCATTTTATATGTAATATTCTAACGCAGTTAAAGAATTGTTAGTCTCTTCACAACTAACATTCATTGTGACTTTTGGCATCCATTAATGAAGGATAGAGAATGATAGTACAGAATTATAGATGAAGAATCCATATATTTACTCATTACTCATTTAAGAACCAAATTGAAGAGGAAACGTGCATCATTTGATTAAATATCTTTAGAAAGAAATTCTATACAATTTTCATGATTCGAACGAGACAACTTGATTACGATTGACAATGTAAACGAGCGACGTAATTGGTTGACATTTTTCAACGCAACGAAAAAAAAACAACATATAGATATAGAAAACAAAATGAGAAACAGTGGAACAATTTTGCGACTAATCGCTCAAACCGAGAAAATGGAATGATATTAGTATCACATGTGGGACAGCGCATTAGCAACACATATAAAATTTGAAACAAGTGCGGTATCGCATTTATTGTGAAAATTTTTGGACTTAAGGTTTGGATCTTATTCGTAGCATAAATTGTGTGTACAATGTACAATGAACAAATTGTAAGCCGTGCCATAGAAGAGGAGTCGAGAAAAAAACATAAAGAAAGAATGGAATCACTAGCATCTGAAATAATAATCGATTGAATTGTCTTGAGAAATTAAATGCGAAATATCACAATGTCTTGCAACAAGCGATTTACTTTTGAATGGTCTGTTTGAGTATTTCGCATATCAGCAATCCACAATTGAAATTGTTATACATTGTTTATTTTCATTCAACACATAAATTCATATCCACTAATGCAGACTCTTACAACAGACACATGAACAAAGGATGAAAAATACCAGCACAATCGAAACAAATGAAAATGAAAATGAAAATAAAAATAAAAAGGGGCCATACAAAGAGTTCGACCGAAAAACCGAAGGGAATGAAACAGAGGGTGAGAAATGATAGCACGATTTTACTCTATTCCATTTTCAGTTCATGCATGTTTGAGTCAAAATGCATTAATATTATTTATGGGATGGCAGTTCTTGATATATATTTCACAGAGATTTATAATAATGATTCATGGTTTCAGTTCAAAGCTCGAAATGGCTACAATTTTGACTGCGCACGATAATGCTGAAAATTCATATCATGTTCATTTTAAGTCATTTTATTAACCGCGCATCCACATGAATCCAATGTGTTGTTTTCGGTAAAAGAATATTAATGTTGAAATGTTAAAACGCAAAACTGTCAATGTGACGAAAGTAAAGCGAAGAAAAATGAACAAAAATACATAAACTCAGCGATTTTCCTTGATCAAAACGATAACATCTGTGCCAAGCAATGAACTTGAATGTAATTTTTATTGAAATCGAAATTGGAACGTTCTCAAAAAGAGAGAATTTTTTCTCTTCATAAGTAAAAAGAGTTTATGATAAAAGTTTCATTTTGGATAATAAAAAAATTTACACATCATCGTAAAACCACCAACATATAATATGTTCTTTCTGCGTATTCCTTTTCATTATTATTCAACCGTTGTTTGTCTCAATTTGCTCTTTGTCTCACTTTTGTCTCAAAATATGGAAACGGATCCAATGAATCTGATATAAATTATGTATTCATTATTGGTCATTGGTCACTGGTCACCCTATGAACATTGAATAACAAAATGTCATAATTAACTGCTGAAACTCTGAATATTATGTATTGTTCAACATTGAATGTAACCTGATAGCTCAACCTGTTCTCATGAGAATGCATTGAACATAATGGAATATATTTGATAATGGATTTTAATTTGAATGGAATTCCAAAGAATGACTTTCCATAAAAAAAAAAATAATTTAAATTCATTTAAAAAATAAAATAAAAATTACAGCAAAAAGCCAATGGAGACACTGCAATCAACATATTGCATGAGAACTAAATGTGGTTGATTCTAACTTGTAATATCCCATTCGTTTTGTATTAATTGTGTTTTGACTATTTTTCTGTGTTTTGAATTTTTTGTATAGTTTTTCATTCAAAATTCATAGTTCTCATGTATTTTCCCTTTTCCATGTGTTTGTTTTCCTTTTATCCGTTGGCTATTATTTTTTTTTCGATGCTGATTTTTTGTGGTACAGCTGATTAATTAATTACAATTAATAATTATTATTAATTATTCATTATTTTATTTTCATTTTGGACGTGCTTTTTCAACGATCCGTCATTATTTGAATATTGAACATATTCCAAATGCCGACCAGTTTTTCAGTTTCACGTTTCACCCTCGAAAGAATTCCAAATGAAGAATTCCGAATCATCTTTCTATTCATGAAAATTGAACAAAAAAAATTATTAAGAGATTGAAATTGAGCGCATTCGTTCGAGCTGGTTGGGACGGCTGTCCATTCGGTTAGTACACAGACTTGAGTCGGAGACTTGAGTTTACTTGTCCTATCACGGGATCGAGAAGAGGCCTGGTATCGATACAAATATGTCTGATGTCTGCTATTCTGTATATTGTACTGTGTGCAATGCGTATTATGCATGCCTCACTGCTCTCGTTGTAAAAATTTTGACTATAAACAATAAACAGTAAACAAAACATAAAATGAAATAGTTTTCGTTTTTAACATTCAGCATACGAATGTGACCACTAAACTTTTTAATCCATTTACAGAATGCAACCAAATTCTATGGTAAAGCGCATGTATTGGTATGTCTGTTGATTATTATTTGGTCTGGTTTGTTGATGAGAATCGTATTATTTTGTTATTTTGTACAACGCTGACTAGTGAGGAACATGAAACTTGGAACATCAGAGAGAGACAGAGCATTGTACAGCAGTAATTAGCAATGGTAATACAGTATAAATAGAATAAAATATACAGCATCCATGCAATCGTTGTTAAGACAGACTTAAAATTTAAATTTACTGAATTTCAGAAAATCCTGTGAAATAAGAGAACCCTTTCAGTGTATTCAGTAGCCAAAAATGATAAGTTACGACTGAAACCGGGAAACCATTAATTTCATTTCATTTTGAATAAATAATTTGACGATTTAAAGGTCAACAATGGGGAAATTATGCATCACTTAATTGCAAATTTTATATTTAAACATAATATAATAAAATTGATCAGCATCCGCTAGTAATATCGAATATATTTATACTAATGTATAGACATTGAAATTTAATAAAAATCGAATTATGACATAGAACGTTGAACATTGTACGACCGAACGATAGAAATTAATTTATCCATTTTTTTCTATCGGAATTTTGTAAATTAATTATTAAGCAAAATGTGTACCACATAGTGACAAAGTGTGGGAATATGAGCACTGCCAACTGCTAACCACATTCTTTTGATTGGATTTCCAAACTGTAAGTAAAATAACAACATTGATTTAAAGCATCTGATTGAACGTTATCTCATTTTCCATGGAATTTTAATAAACCATTTTTCAAATTATTACGCGATGGGAAATCCTCTAATGTTCTATGTATTATTATAAAAATGGAAACAATTCAAAATTTTCACGAAAATTTCAGTCTTTTTTCTTCTCCTTCTTTGACTGAAGCAGTCTATTTTACCACTATAATCATTATATGCATTAACGCATTAACGATAAAGAAAACTGCAGGCTCTCATCATAATTTTAATGCAACAATCAAAAAAGCTCACCACCACAAAATGGTTGTGAAATAAAAAATTTTATTGTTGACAATGTACATATTTGCCTTGACATCGTTAAAATAACATGACATTCATTTGGGACAAGAAGAGAAATAAAAACAAGAAGAAACACCAAATGACACTGTTTATGTTCATACTTTCGAGGCTTTCATTTCTCTTTAGTTAATTTTCTTACATCTAGGGATAGAAAAAGATTAAATAGATGCATAGTTCAGACATAAAGCTTCTGGATGTCTGCATCGAAAAAATTCCTTACTTACTACTACCGAGCAAAAGTGTACAAAATGCTCGAGGAGCAAGGAGTCGAAAGAAACTTCAAGAATACGGGATTCGAAAGCATCATTTTATTTAAAGGACACCATTCATAGCATCCGATGACCTTTCATTTTCGGCTCGTTTTCGTTTCTACAAAATTCAAAATCATAAGATTCGGTTTGTGGATTCGGGAAATACTAGACTATATTATTGGTTTTTTATTTGCAAAATTCAAACATACCGCATATTAGGGATACAATCAGAAAGAAAAAAAGTTCAATTGAAATGAACGCAACATTAGATCTATGCAATGCTACAGTCCTTCTATGGTCATATTCTCGAAACAAATACATTCTATAAACTCGCTAGAAACACGAACCAATATCATCTACTGCAAACTGACAAACGATGAAAATAATGAAATAGACCATGAATTCAACAGAAATGAAAATAAACTTATTTTGAAGCCTTTTCCCTCCACTGAGAATAATAAATAAACTACAACAAGGCAGAATCTAGTCGTACCGAAATCAGGAATATGCACCACAGATTGTACCGAACTTAGGAGTGTTATCAAAAACTCGTTGTTTCCAATCGATTCAAATTAACAATATATTTTGTTTTTAAATCCCTAAAAATTCATTAAAACCTGGATTTGGCTCCGTGAAGCACAGCTGGTGGCTTTTGAATTTTGAAGCTTCCTGAGAAAATATCATAGTTTTCATTTGGTCTGATATTTAAAATCCTGGAAATTCCTAGTGAATTCTCACAAAATTTCAAAAAAATTCGAACAAATCTACTAAAACCAGGATTTAGACTCATTGGAGTACAGCTGGTGCCTTCCTAATATTAATTCCGAAATTTCAAATCGATTGCAATTCAATAAGTTAGATTAAAAATGATAAGAAGAAGAAAAAAAAGAGAGGAAAGCACCAAACCTAGAAATGCACCTTGTGGTGCATAATAAACGGACTGAAAAACAGTTTTTGAAAGCAAAATGAAAACGAATGATTGGGATATTTTGTTGGCGATAATAAAAGAATCAATAGGTTGTTTTTGTTGTTGATTGTATCATGTGTAGTGTGGGTGTGTTTATAAATGTTTGTAACTCGAAGACAAACAGCATCCTTTAGCTATAAATTCATCTCAACAGCTTTCAGATACAAGCAATATGTGTTTTGTAGCTCAAATGTGGCAACATTAATACACAACATTTTCAAATTTAACTGACACATTACAAATACAGCTTACAAACTGAAAACTGAGAACATTGCATCGCTGTTAACGGTGTACTTTATGTCATATACAATATGCATGATGCATGATGCAGGAGCATACCGAAGGAATCAAATGAAGACTGTGTAAAATAATTTTTTTCCCTCCAAAATGTCGATTTCGAAGTAAATGTCAGATCCGGTTCCAAACAAATACACATACGCTTATGGACCCAAATGCAACCAAAGCGAGCATCAAAACTATTTGATTCGGGCCATTGAATTGGATGAGCGGAAGAAAAGGGGAAAATAACTTATAAAGTATAAAGATACCGACCACCAACTAAATGAAACAACAAAGAAATTGCACAAGTAAACAAAAACGATGATGATGGCGAAAAAAAGGAGGTAAAAAGCAAAAAGTAAAGAGGCACAAAAATGTACAGTGAACACTGTACATTTTAGGTGGTTACATGACATTTTTACCCAGGAAACATAAAATTCATGATTTTATTTCGATTTTCATTTTCTTTGAATTTAATCAATTGTTTGTTGGGTCTGGACAATATCCGTTGATCGCCTCATTCATTCATTCATTGACACAAAACATACGGAGAAAGAGGATATCGGTATTTCTTTCATCCTATCTCTTTGTACTATTTGCTTTGGTTTCGCCATTGCTTTGTGTATGAATGTTATTTTATTGCTTATTCAGAGTCCGATATTTTTTTTCTCCATTTCCTCGATGATTCCGTTGATTTTATTTCCATTAGAACATTCAATGCATTTGTGCTACATTTCAGTTACTTTACGTCATCGAAATTTGCCAACTATTTTGCTTGATG
>GL501518.1:1015070-1073501 GCA_000149185.1 Mayetiola destructor
TTTTGTTCCGTCGTAACCAAAAAAAAAAAAAAAAACAAAAAACAAGCCTTTCGTTTGCTTGATTGGGTGCCATCATTATTTATCAACATGATATTTATTTTGGTTGCGTTTTTATTTGAAAAATAATAAGCGGTCAATTGTTCCGATTCCATTTCAATAAATTGAATTATTTGCGTGTGGTTGAACATTCCATTATTTCAGCCACAAATCATTGATTTTTGTTTGCACATGAAAAATCTAGTACAGAAAAACCACTCTACAGCTGTGTACGAACGAACATATCATTAAGTAGGCATATTTCATCGAATAAGGTGTTTTGATTAAATAGTAAAATAAACTTTTAATGGTTTCTCTGTATCTACTTTTATCGATTTTATGGATCATATTTATTTAATATCAACCATCAACAAAATAATTAATTATAATTAATAATTATTATTAATTATTCATTATTTTATTTTCATTTTGGACGTGCTTTTTTAACGATCCTTCATTATTTGGACATATTTCAAATGCCGACCAGTTTTAGAGTTTCACGTTTCACTCTCGAAAGAATTCCAAATGAAGAATTCCGAATCATCTTTCCATTCATGAAAATTAAACAAAAAAGTTTCAACACTCTCTCAGAAACTGGTCACACAGGACATGACATCCAAGTGAAAGAGTGTTTGGGGTAAATTGAAAAATCATGAAAATTATAATCTGATCTCTGATCGATGCGGCAAATACATATTACAGATGTTGGTGAAACCGAATACATTCGCAGGAGCAAATTTGAAAGTAGTGGCCATTGGCCAACCATTGTGGTGAACAATGAATAAAAACAATTTAGTCATGTACTCAAATAATAATCGGCTATGTGAACATTATTTGCTTATTATTATTAAATTCAAAACTTATATGTGTTAAATTAATTATTGAATTCTGTCCGGTCGAAAGAGAATATCACCCGACATAATTCGAAGCTTTGAATACTGTGAAAGTAAGAAATTAGTGAATGACAACATTCATTGAGTCTATTACCTCCCACATTTTGTCTCTTTTTATCTCTATATTTTTCAAACGGGTTTCAGGCAAAGTTTTCAAGTTGACATTATACGATGTTGACTGGCAGCAAATCTCATCATCTCTCATATTTTGTGTTCCCGCTTTTTGGTCCTATTCGTTCCCATTTTCAATTTGCTATGAACAAAATATTTGGTGTCACGTTGAATTCTCATCAGAATAGTAGTAAGTGGTAAGAGGTACGAGATACAAGATACGAGGCACAAGATGATGCTCAATGCTCAATGCTCATTCGTGATATGTGTAAATTCAATGAACATGTGCCAGCATGAAAAGTTTTCAAACAATTTGCGATAGATGACTGCCGTGTACAATGTATATTGTACATATACGTATATGCAATACAATACAATATATATATTTGGAATATAATGTAATAATACATGTACAAGTTTTAAAATCCAGCATGTGTTGATGATAGAATTCATGGAATCCATTTATTCATGTCGAACTTAGAAATGTATCAGCGCAAATGTAAAACTTTCGGACCAACTTAACAAATGCCATTAACGAAAAATTCCCCTTAATGACAATTATGTGTTACACGCAACGCACTCCATTTCATTCTTCCATGGCAAAAATACACACATGCAACATCTCCCATATCTCATTTTAACATATTGTATATTTTAAAATATGTTATGGAATCAGTGATGCATAATGCACAATAACGGTAATTCTAATCAGTAAAAAAGAAATATTGTTATTAATCCGCCAATTCAAATCTAACATCTATAATGTGAAACATCTTACATACTAGCAACACGCAGAAAATGTTTGCTATAGAATCAATTGTTTCAATTCTCATGTCTCACAAATTGTGTACGAATTATAAATCATAATTCATAATTCATTTAATAGAATTGAAGCAGTTCTAATGCTGTAAACCGCTTTCTTTTATAATAATCGGAGTTTATCCGATGCTTCGTATGTTTTGTATTATCAAAACATGTACATTGTACATGCATTGTATTAATATTATGATTTTTGTGTATACTTTGTTCTTTTTTGATTGTTCTTAATATTTTGGAGGCGTCATCGCTCGAAAATCAAAATTCGAAATCCAAATCGAATATACAACAAAAAAAAAATCAGTTTTCTTCGATTATTATTATTTATTATCATTTTTCGCAAATATGAAGGATGTCCGGATTGATTTTGGTCAAATGCTTGACTTGATGGAAATAAATAAGAATAAATTGATTAGATGACGGGATGAAATATCAACCAATGGCGAATTATACTCTCACAACTTTGCTACTTTATCGATGTATCTTAAATCCGGAAGAACAAAATCATCAACACCATAAAATATATTGTAACAAATTATAATAGGCATTTGAAAAGAAAAACAACGAAACACAAAATGAAATTAAATTACAAGAAAAATTAAGATTATTGACCTGATTTTTGGAAATGGTGCGAAGATTTCCAGGCTTCTTCGGTTCGGACTGAGTGAAAATCTATCCAAAATCTTTTCATCGGAATGATTTTCATTTTCGTTGAGCGAAAGAGAATACAATAATCAATCACTTGCAGTAAAATAATGAAAATATTCCATTAAATTATAATTAGCCCAAAAATTCTGAAAGGCTCATAGTAAAAAAACAACAACAACAATAATAATAATTCGGGTGAGAAAAAACGGAGGAGTCCTAAAACGAAGAGAAAAAAACCGAGGACTCTCATAAACAAGAAAAAAAAAAGAAACGAATGAGAGATTGTGAGATTTTGAGAATCTTCAAACTTTAAACTTCAAACAGCTTTATTAAGTTCGGTGTTTCATTGAAACAATGGACGAAATATTTTGAAAATCTGTATGAATAACGCTTGCTGCGTCTAAAATATTACCTAATTTCTTTGAAATCCTGAGGGTTTCTATGAGGAATTTCCAAGATTTTATTAGGCCTGATTAAAAGTATAAGAATTTCTCATGATACTCCCAAATTTGGAAGCCACCAGTAGAAATTAGTTTTCGATTCTTTTCTCAAGACATTATAATGTCGCTACAGGACAACGGAGCGTTTAAATTTTTGGTTGCTGCTGCGAGCAAGTTTTTTCAAACCTGCTGCTGCTGCTCGAATTTCTCAACTCTTCGAATGGTCCATATCACAAGGCATAAGATGTCACCCACACCAAGTTAGAGCTGGTACACATTCATATAGTAAACATTATACATATTAAATGAACGATAGTAGTTGCGACTAAGTAATCTGGATATGAGTTGAAGAGCTCTCAAGACGCCCAAATACAAGATTCAACAACAATCAACATTAAAATAAATGGAAACACTTTAGCGAAAAGTGATACGTAAGATCGTCTACATAGCCGAGATGAATCGCAACTTATGTTGAAAACTCTAAAATTTATATGTAAAAGAATTTCTCAAGACTATTGAATGCTCATATCATTTTATTTTTTGAATGGGCTACCAATTTCTACTATTCCAACATCCATCGATGTGAAGTATGTAGTTACAAATTTCATAATTTTGTTTTTTCTTTCAATGGAAATGTTTTTGAAAAAAAAACAACAAATAATATTTGACAAGCATTTCAGTGATGGAAGCTAAAGAATGTCAAACAATCTACGTTCGGACAGTTTGATTCGAAAGCAAAAACCACTTGAATCTTGAATTCAACAGAATTCAATGTTCATTAAATTCTTCAATATTAGACCATTGTCGCGCACATCGACAGCTTCAAAAAAAAAAAAAAATATAACACACTAAGTTTAAGAAATTGGGGGAACAGAATTAAACGAAGCGAAATCCGAATTCCATCCAAAGTGTATTATCACCAATAACCAGTGAATAAGAAATGGAACTCAGATCGAATACCAAACAAAAATGTTAAAAGCGTGAAAATGAAGAGGAGTGATGGCACTTAATATTTGCGTCCATTTGAGCGAATCCTTTGAATCGATACATCCAATATACAATCCAAAATCTCAAGTACACAACAAATGGCAGCTTGGTATTTGGATGAACTGTGACAAAAAAAAAAAAAAAATAGAATAAAAGAATAAAAGATGAAGGAGAACAAAAAAGAAAGTAAAATTCATTATTTGGTTAGCAATTTTATGCTTTTGAATCGGATCGCAAACATTTTCCAAAGCTATCGTTTCGGATGACATTCTTTGTGTGTGATGTGCTTTCCATTCGGTTCTTATTCCTTAATTGATTGAATTCTTTTGGCTTTGTGATTTCGCAATAATTTTAGGAATCACTGCTCTTTTCTGTGTATATCGAATATATTTGTAGGAGACACATAATGATGATTAAAAGTGAACTTTCAACTTTTTAATTCATTTCGTCCATTTTTATAGTAAATTTTTGTTTACTCTTTCAATTTCATCCATTTATTGATTTTATCGTTATGTGTAATGTGATAAATGTTGGGAAGCGTTTCGAATTTTTCAATATGTGCTTTATGCTAGCCTGTATATTATATATTTTATATGAACAACATTGAATTTTCCATTGTTATCGTCTTAAGATAAGCTCAATGTTGAGTGGACATTGAATTTATAAATTATAGAAAAAAAAAATATACATTGAAAATATAAAGAAAGCAACGAAAAAAGAATTGGAACCGATTTTCATCAAATTAAATACTTGCAATTAACATCAATTCTCATCAGGATCCCCACCCATCAGAAATGAGCAATAGTCGTTTCATATTGTGATTTAGACGGAACGAATGCATCAAGCCCATTGTACTTCTTTGAAATCTATCCTGTTCTGATATTTGTAAAGTGTGTTCTCTCCATTTTCTTGTTTCCGTTGCATTTATTAAAAAAAAATGCAATCTTTATTATAGTATACAAATACCGAAATCTCCATACTCAGGTCTCCGTACTAGAACCCTAAACGGCCATACCTACGAGTGCGAAAAAATTCACCTATGTACAATGTACACTCTCTTAATAATATTTTCTGTAATTTTTTTGGATAATGTTATGAGGAAACATGAATTACATTTTCCGAAATAAAAAATTGGAAAAAAATGTGATGAAAAAATGCTTGAATCTCCACAATTGAATTTTTCACTTCGGTATTTAAAGAACCGTCGATCATTATATGTGATACTTGGCTTCTACTGCTCGGTACACGATCAATCGATTTATGGCCTTCGAGCTCATAAATATACGCGAAGTCTTTTCTCATCTTTATTATTTTCCATTGTGATTTTTAACATTTTCAATGTAAAACATTCAAAATTTCGCATTTCTCATTCATTTCGAACATTTCTCATTCATTTCATTCGAGCACAACCATATTTTAAAGGCGTTTTCCCAGAAGCTCAAAATTCTGTTGATCATGAAATCGCTCAAACCGAAATGTAAAGAGTGAAATAAAATAAAATGCGTGAAATAAATGCGTGAAATAAAATAAAATGCGTGAAATAAATGCGTGAAATAAAATAAAATGCGTAAGATACAGCACAGTTTCGACTATAAAAACATAAAATGCGAATAACGTGAAATTCGCATTACGTAAAAACGTAAAATATTATTTTATTGTTGAATTATTTATTCATTCATTTATTTACCGGATGAATCTTTGTTCCCGCCATTGTAAACGTGCCATTAAATGGCCACACGGAAGGATTTTACCGAAACAAAAACATAATTAAAATCCAGTTTTTCAAATGAATATTGATGCCTATTTGACGGCAGGTTAAGCGAAAGAAATTGTAAAACATTCATTGTTCATTAAAACCATTGCGGTCTCTTTCATATTAAGCTGTACGATTGCAATGAATCAATAAACATGGATTAGAACATTTACTATATGCCCCTATAAATGCAGTCACATCGGACAACTGAAATCGAATGCATCGTTTAATCGCTTTTTGCTCAAATTTATTTGATTTTACAATAACAAGACTTAGAATTCTGAATGCTGGATGCCCAGCACACAATGTTCAGTAACCAATGCTCATACGATAATGTTAAATGTTCATTGTTCATACATGAAATGTTAATGGATTTATCAATTAAATGAAACACAGAATTAAAACAACGAGTTTTCCTGATTATTTGAAAATAAATATAAAACCGTTTTGATTCTATCCGGTGATATAATCAATCGACTATATTACAATTCGTTTAATATTTTGATGTGTGTCGCAGGTTGAAATATATTGCTGGCTAACAACTTTTTTTCAGTTTCTGGTTTCTCCCATTTCTTCGTTGATTACAGTTTGGATTGATTCTGTGTGTCCTGTGCTTCGTAGATTTCCATAGATTTTGGCGTTTCGTGATAGAAAAAGGAACCAAAAAATTGTGACAAAGATGTGTCCACACACCGAATACAAATGCAACCGCTGACGCTTTAACTGATACGGATCTGCCTCATTTTCTCAAAACGCTGATTATAATCAATAATAATTCAAAATCAATCAATGGAACATAAATATCGCCCAAACACATACACCTTATTGATTTTATTCATTGGATAAAATTTTAAACTTTCGGTTAAATTGTTTGCCACACTTTAAATGCTCAATGATAATACTTATTGATAATGATCGATTCATGCATGCATGGAGCATGAATATGCTCTCAAAATTTCAAAATGGAAAAATACATGCATACGGTAGCATAGCTACATTCCTATGCGTTCAGCCCGAATGAGTAGTTTAATTTCCCAAGTTTGCGTTTTTGAGAATAATGTGCGCTAGCACCAAACCACATAAAATCAATCATCAATATCGATAAGAAAATGAACAAATGCACCAAGCGAATTGACGAATTCAAAGAACACAATAAATGTGGTTATTTTTACCATTTTGATGGTTTGAGAGTGCATAGTGTATACGTTATATGGTTTAAGCTTAAAGTGAAATAAATGTTGTATTTTGCGCCATTTGATTATTATCATTTTCAGTTTTCAATATTGTCTGTGTATGGTGTATTTATATTGCGTTTATAGCGTACAAAACATTCGTTTGTTCATTACTTTGCAATGCAATAAAAGTTTTCATTATTCCCTGCTGAAATGCGATGAATATTCACGATACTGTATCGATTGACGATATAGCGACAAAATTGAAATGAAATGAAAATGGAAAATTATCGAAATAAATCGACGTTTGGAATATATAATGTTGGTGTTTTTGTTACCAAATTAGACCATGAAACCATTATGAGCTGAAAATGTGTGATTGGTATCATTTTCATGGGGGTTGACAATTTTCAAATGAAAGCTATGCTAATCGAAATTCGATTGGAGAATTATTCTCTGCAATGTCAATTGCAAATTGCAACGTCAATAAAATATATATTATTCTATTACAAAATATTTTATATAATTTTTGTTAAACCGTTTTAACGAAATGTGTGAATGCTAATTTTCGCCAGACATTATTTTGTAGCTGTAAGCCAAATGCCAACATTTTGGAATGATTTTATTTCTCAGCTCTTACTAGTTTCGGTTGATCATTAACTAAAAACTATTTTTGCAATTGATGATGATGACATTTTATTATTGGTATTATTTGATATTTATTTTTCTCTTTGGCCTTACCAATTGAATTTGAATTTAAAGTTTCAGTTAAAATAAAAGTCACCTTTCGCAAACAACCGAACTGCTTTCCAAATCCCCCCGAAAGCATTATGATTATCCATTTTGACATGAAATGCGTATTACCAATAACTGCAATGCGAATACTAATCGCTGAATTCCAATGGCTGATAATTATATTATTAATAATAATAACCTGATCGTTTAAATGACGGTTTAGGATAGCTTATTTACAATAAACCAAAACCAGACGATAATCAAATACATTGTTAGCAATCAATTGATCGAAATAATTTGTCTCAGGCTGCGGGCTTGCTTGATTTCCGTTCTAATAAATTTGCTAATTTATTGTCGTTATACTTGAGGATTATTGCTATAGACTCCATTATTCATTACACATATGCCAGTATTTGCAGGTCAAAATCAGAATCAGATTTTTGAACAAGTAGTCAAGCGAAGAATCATGTCAAAAACATTCTATCCCTTCTATTTTCGACGTATATTATTATTTATTTCTCAGTAATTCGTTTGCAATTTCAAAATTCCTTTGGGCAAAACATTTTCAGTTCAATTTGGAAAGGAAAATATTTATTTTGATATTATTTTTTTTTCTTCTTCAGACTTATATCTGAAAGCAACAACGTACATGACTATAATTCACCTCGACCTTGAGTGACCTTGAAATAATCAAGTTCATTGTGTTGCTATGCCGAACAATAGCTTTTTTTTTTGATTTCACCATTGATGCATTGTGTTGATACGTTGAATCTCGTTCCCTTTTAAGTAATTTCATAACTGTTGGGGCGTTTAGTGTTTTTTGAATGAACCAAATTGAAGGCCCCGATCACATTCAGTTATAATAATGATAAAATCTTTTAAACAGTTCATAATCGCGATTCATTCAATCGCGTATACGATTGAACTTTTTTCGTTTTGCATTGAATTCAAAAATATTGTAAAAATTCATTATAAATTATGAATATTGAATCGCCGTTAGCCATGAGATAAATTTAATTTTATTATGGCTTCCAATTCATTGTATAGATTTCTGTTTATTTCTTTTTATTGCTTTTCATTGCTTTTGTTCTCTTGTGAGGTTCATTATCCATTGTTGAATGCATTTTTGTTGTGTTAACACTGACATTAAAAGTCAGCGCTTCATTCTAGTTACTCGTTCATCATAATAATCAAAGATTTCCATTGTTGAAATAACTGCTGTCAAAATATTTTATCACTGTTCACCGAAACAGACACGAAAATTAAAATAAATTCATTTGAAATAAATTCAATTCAGTGCATTCAATTCATTGTTTTAAATGAATTTGATTCGATCCAAGTATAAGTTTTTTGTGCATTGTGCAATGATTTTGAATGTAGCGCGTGAACGCTGAAAACTGTTGCACGATTGGGAAAATTGTTTTCAGTGCCAAGTGCCAAGTGCCAAATGCCAACAGCCAATGACATTTATCGAATAAAAAGAAGAATTAAAAACATGAATCAAATTTATAGATATTATTATAGAATGCAACAATTGCATTTTCTATCCTCACGGCAACGGGTAAAATTTTCTTGAATTTTTCTAAATTCATTTTGGTGTGTGCATTTATTTCGTGCTTCTGTTGCTGTTATTGTCAATACAGTGTTAGCCATCGTATGGCAATCGAATGAAAAATCACACAGACGAATTTGTTCTTTTCCTGTTCGTCTTATGGTTATCCATCATACGTATAGGCAATATTCTTTCCCTTTCTTTAACTTTTTATTGGAATTGACATTGATTTCATATTTTTAATGACCACTGAAACATCGATTACATTTCGAAAAAAATGAATTTATGTTGCAGGTGGCACATTCAATTGAAAGAACACATTCTGTTTGAGTGCAACGGTGAAATGCTGATACGGCATTATTAGAATAACAGAGCAATGAGTAAGTATTATATTTGAATCAATTGATTTTTCGACGAATATTTTTCATTGTTTTTCATTTAAAAAAGGACTGTGCACTATGCAATGTGCAATCACAGCGAATGCATTTGGATCGGTTTAATGAACATCTTCAACTATTTTCGAATTTGAGCACATGAACGAAATGCGCCTTTTTTCGCCACACAGTTTGCCTTTCAAATGATGAGCAACAGAAGCAATGTCATCAACATAAGCAACAATCATTCATCATTCAATGCAAACCAAAAGTTATCCAAACAAATGTTCGTTTAACGTATTTTCGTTTAACGTGTTGTTTATTTTGCATTCGCGCTGCTCATTCATTTACAAATCAGAAGAAACTTTATCAACTTTTTGCATTAAATTATAAATACATATGTATAAATAAATGTTCGAGCAATCAAACGATGACTCTTAGTTCACAAATATTTAACTACTGACTGAGTCAACGGGAAAGCATGATGCATACTGCATACCGCATACCGCATACCATAGATTTTTAGCTTGAAATGTATTTTATTTTTGATTTTTGAATATAAATTCGGGATAAGTTGGTTAACGCCAAACATGTTTGTTCATCACCAATGTACTACCAAGCTGGCCGGATAAAGTTTTTTTTTCAATTGAAGACCATCAAACGGTTAAATAATAGCACTCAAGCAACTCAAATAACTCAACCAATTATGATTAATTGGTGTTTGGTGCAACCAATAAAAGAAAAAGAAAAATAAAATAATAAAATTGAACGCAGTCAAATTCAAATTCAATTTCGAACTCTAAAATCGAAATATGAAATTGAATCTGAACAGAATGACACAGGAGTTTTTTTTAGAGTAAATACGAAACTTTTGTCAATTAGCAGTTTTTGAGACTGTATCTACTGTCAGCCGTAAAGGATTCATGTTAATGACATTTTTTCTTTTTTTAATTCTAAAAACCAGCACTCACGTATTACGTTAAACCATTGCTTTGTAAATGTTTTAATGAATGAAGCACATTTAGTCAAAGTGCAGCGGGTCATATTAAATGAGCCATAGAATTTAATTAGTCTCATTTAGTTGGGTAAACAAATAAATTTTGTCTTTCTCTTCGGCAAGGACGACGATAGAATAAAGCTCGCGCGCGCACACATACATTCAAATCATAAAAGGATGTAGTTCAGTGAAAATTGTGTTCGAAATGTAAAGAGGGACAAGAGAAAAAGAAGAAGAAATATGACAGGGAAAAATGTGGAGACAAAAGTCGAATCCTAAATTGCGCACCACGTATTGAACAAATCCCAAAACTCAACCCATTCTGAGTGTCAGAGAGTTTGTTTAAGTGTTCTCTCGACACATTATTCCTATAGGATCAAAAAATTGCAGCAATAAAACAATTTCAACACACTCGATTTTCCGAAAATTCTCCAGAGAAAGAACGATTTGTGTTGTAATGCACCTATGATGCACACAAATGATGCACACAAACAAAACTGTGGGGACTTTCGCTTTTTGTTTTTCGTTGAAATGGAATCGCATGTAGAATTTCGTTTTGAACTCATTTCAGATTTCAGACTTTTTCAATTTTTGCTGACTTGAGGCTCTTTTTTTCTCCATTGAACATCCTTTGTTGAATTTGAACCAACATTTATTTCGGGTTATGGTTTATCCCGCAATTCAAAACCATTGAAGTGCATACATACATTTCTACAGAATCTCCGGAATGTTTGTTATTTCCTTTGGCGTACAGTTTCCATTGTCGTTTTTCGATTTCAATTTTTATGCACCGGAGGGGCATTTCTACTTTTCTTTTGTAATTTCCTCCCCACTTTTAACGAGTTTTTGATCAACTTCGAGTGGTCGGATCAAGTTGAGACTTCGGATCTATCCGTTTCAAGTCATTTCCAAGCTTTTTCAAAAAATTTCAAAATTTTCTACAAAAAAAAAAATTGTTATTTTGTTTTAAAGACTCGTTCAAAGTGGGTACGATCCCGGTGCATATCAATGGATTCAGTACGACCGGATTCTGCCTTGTTTTCTTCTCTTTTTTGGTACAAACTTTATATTTACATGCGGTTGCCTGAAATGATTCTGACTACAAGTATTTATGTTATTTGTTGGATTTTCCTTGTTCACTGTTCACCGTTCACTGTTCACGATCCATATAAATGAGGTTACTTATATTATTGTTTTTTGTCTAATTGAATTATTTGAGCGTTTAATTTTAAATTTTCAGTGGATATTTGGTTCGGAAAAGTTCTGACATCACTAAAAATAGACCGATTATTATTGTACTCATTATAAACTTCAATTCATTCAGTTTTAGTTCTGCATGTGTGCATACGTAAGTGCATGCTTGTGCTGCTGTGTGGAGAACTGTGATTTAGGCAGAGAAAAGTTTAAAAAGTCGACGAGCTATGATAGATGGAAACTAAAACTAAAGTTGCCTTCTGTATCCTGTACAATTATTTCTTTTCAGTTCGACAAAAATTTATTTCGTTTGATCGAAATTCATTCAGCCGAATGAAACCATTAAAGTCGTTGAACATTTTTAACAAATTGGGAAAGTTATTCTTCGCTTTCCTAACAAAATACACGATAAATATACGATTATTTTTTGAGATTCGTTTCAACGTCCACTCGATACCATTTTTTGCATCGATAAAAATGTATTTTTTCTTATTTATTTTTAAATAAATATCGCCATTCATCATTCATGGAATGGGATAAGTGCAGTCATTCAATTTCAAAATGGCGCCAATAGCATAAGTAACTTAGCTCATAATTTCGAATACAATACTTGAGAGTATTTAAGCATCGTGCGAAATATTCGGCGTGAACGTTTGACATTTAGTCTAATCAATAAGACAATGTACGAGAGATATAAAATTGAAAACAATTTTCGTACACGATCGGAATAGTCAGGACAGGAAAAACAGAGGAAATCCAATACTAACAATTGAATTCATTGGATATTGACGAAATGAAACATCACAAATATTTATAGATTAGGGAATTTGTTTGAAATTCAATATCGAAATGAATTGCATTTAAGTGATAAATTTGAAAAAGGTTAAATCATTTTCCTTTTCGAAACGTCATCACCGCATTGTTGTTGTTCTTCGCGCTTTTGTTTATAAAAGAATAAAACAATTTATGCGTAAGAAATGCTCCATTCTTGCTGACACGATTACAACTACAATCGAAACTCATCATTGTCACACAAAAAAGAAGAAGAAGAAGAAGAAGAAAAAAACTCCGAATTCAAAAAACGTTTTGTTTGTTCTTTCGCAAGTTTTTCGGAATTTCGGTTCGCGTAGTGATCATTCAACCATTGAGTGTTTAACACAGTGAAATACAGGAGTTTTACATTTTAGTATTGTAAATGTCATTGATTTCGACGTATCCAAATCTATAGTTCAATTCTATGCGTCAAACAGTCAAGTAAACGTAAAAGAATTGATATTTTTCTGTATGATTTAAGGACTAAAGTGACACCAGAAGGCACGACCTGATTATGCATAATAAATCGGATCACATTTATGTACCAATAAATCCAAGCGATGCAAATGTGGCACCGTTGAAAAAAAGTTTCCGACGGGTGAGTTGATTTTTACCACGCGGTAATAAAGCTTTGTTTTTTTTTTTGACATCATTATGACGATTCGATTGAAGTGTCATGTTAAAAGTGACATTATTATTATCGATTTTAGTAAATCAAACAAAAGATTGATTTTTTTTCTCTCGTTATTCACAAAATGTTGATATTATTGACCAGATTTTATCACTTTTCATTCACAGCATTGGAATCAATTGTCACGTCTCCAAAGGAATATAATAATTGTCGTAATTTCTGGTCTTTGCATAATCCTTTTACTATGGATACCATCAGGTCAACCAATTAATGAAATCAATGATAATGATGATACACTCTCGAACCACATACAAATAACACCAATCAAAGATCACCATTCAATCGAATCGCATATTCAAGAAAAACGTAAAATTGACAATAATGATGAACCACAAAATCAATTAATTGCCGATGAAAAAGTCGAAAAATTAGAAAATGAAGACAGCGCAGCTAATAATGTTATTGACAATGTAGAAAATGTACGAAATGATGCTGAAGAAAATATTCATACGGAACATTCAAAGGTGTTTAATGGGCCACAAAATGAGCGTCAACATGCAGTTGTAGCGGCTGCAAGGCATGCATGGAATGGATACAAAAAATATGCATGGGGCCACGATAATTTGAAACCAATAACCAAAAGTTCACATGATTGGTTTGGATTGGGTTTGACCATTGTCGATTCATTAGATACATTGTATATTATGTCGATGGATGAAGAATTTGAGGAAGCTCGAAATTGGGTTGAAACAAACTTGAAATTGGATGCTGATCGTGATATTAATCTTTTTGAAGTTACCATTCGGGTTCTTGGCGGTTTGCTTGGTGCATATCATTTGTCTGGAGACAGAATGTTTTTGACAAAAGCGGTAAGTGATGAATTATTATTGAATACATGTACGATTTAATGATTTGCATATGGAAAATATATTTGTTGAATTTCTCCTGTTGAATTGCAGAATGAGCTTGGTAATCGATTAATGCCTGCATTCAATTCACCATCTGGGATACCATATTCAGATGTTAATTTGGGAAAAATGAATGCACATTCACCGCAATGGTCACCGGACAGTTCAACGAGTGAAGTGACAACAATTCAGCTGGAATTCCGTGATTTGAGTAGATGCACCAAGAATCCAGCATTTGAAAATGTAAACGATTTAAAAGAAGAAAAAAAAATTCGTCTATATTCGATTTTTTAATTGTAATGGAAAATAATAATTATTTTTTATTCATTTAATTTTTTTCAGATAATCGATAAAGTCAACGAAAAAGTGCATAGTTTAGAGAAAAAGTATGGCCTAGTACCAATTTTCATAAATGCAAACACCGGCACATTTCGGAACTTTGCAACAATAACATTAGGTGCACGCGGAGATTCCTATTATGAATATTTGATGAAACAATGGATTCAAACGGGCAAAAAGGAGAATGATTTGTATGTATTATACATATTTGATGTGATGTGTGATTTCCAAAAAAAAAAATTGATTTTATTTGTTTTATTTCCTCCCCTTCCCCCTCCCCATTTGCAGCTTAATCGATGATTATATTGCAGCCATTGATGGTGTAATTGAGCATTTAGTGCGTCGAACACCAAATGAAAAGCATGTTTACATCGGTGAATTGATCAATGGAAAAGATTTTAAACCAAAAATGGATCAATTAACGTGCTTTTTGCCAGGTACATTATTATTGGGCTATAAAAATGGAATGCCTGAATCGCATTTACATTTGGCACGTGATTTGCTCGATACATGCTATCAAATGTATGTGAAACAGCCAACAAATTTGGCACCGGAAATTTCGTATTTCAATTTGAATGGCGAAAGTGAAACGGACATTTATGTTAAATCGAATGATGCTCACAATCTGTTGCGTCCCGAATTTATTGAAAGTTTGTATTATTTTTATGCGTTAACTGGAAATACAACGTACCAGGACATGGGCTGGAATCTATTCAATGCATTTGAAAAATATACAAAAGTCGAAAATGGTTACACATCAATTGGCAATGTAAAAAATGCATTAAATACACGTCCGCGTGATATGCTCGAGTCATTCTTTTTGGGTGAAACATTGAAATATTTTTATCTATTGTTTAGTGATAATCGGAAAGAGATCGATCTTGAACACTGGGTGTTCAACAGTGAAGCACATCCGTTGCCGATCTTGTCCGATTAAATTGTGATTTTAGCCTTTAGTTAACCGATTTTGTTTTTTTTCTTTCTTTCGTTTGTCTGTTTTTTTGTTTGTTTGTCTCTCATATGCTGAAAAAATTGAGAGATAATATAGGTGAAATTGTGTGAGAGGAAATGAGGGAAAATGAAAGTATGAATGAAAATGGAAAAAATTCAAATACAAACTAATCAAATGTGATTCCTCATTAGAATTAAACAGCAAACGTCACAGCATCGATTGCTCATCAAAAGTTCGATCATTTTTAATTTATTTAATTAGATTTATTTTGAAATGTATAAATTTTGCAATGAATAGTGTCAGATTGTTGTCGAAATTTTCAAAACGCACATTATTGCATCAATGTTTGTGTGATGAGTTGTATACACAGTGAACAGTGAACAGTCATATTTACTTTTGGATTATTTATTATTTAGTAGAAAGTTTGGATACGCACGATAAAATTACAAATCATAAAAAATGATTAATGCCAAATTTATTCAAAGGCGATAGACTACCATTCAACTTTTCCAATCGAATCGACCACCTATCAACTAAACACTATCGTACTAAGAATTATTATGAATCTAAATCTATTATTTTCATTCATTTGGTACTTACTCAAAACTCAAAATTAAATGTATATTCTGAAAATGTAATATTGTCAACCGTTGTTAACGATTTAACCAATATTTCAAAACGACAGACTGCACCGAAATATCACAAACTAAAAAATTAAATCACATTTAAAAGTTTCACCAATTTTATGTTTATCATAAGTCAAAAATTTGTTTTAATTGAAATAAAAAGTTGATCGTCATTTTGTACCGATCTCGCCGATTACTCGCCGAAATTGACTTATTTACGATTTCGATAAATTCATAATATAATAATTATAGTAGAAATAATAATAATATTATTAATAATAATAATAAGTATAACGGAAACGGCAAAATTTCGGCGAGAGATTGGCAAGAACGGTGAAAAACAATGATAGAATATTAGATCGTAAATAATAATTGATATACAATTCTCCGATAATCACATCATGGTTCGAGGTGGTAATTCGGAGAGAATAGCCCTGTATTAATTAGCATATGCTAATCACTTCCGATATTATTGAAGGCAGCTAATAGCCAAACGAAAACAAAATTGAAGTTCTATTTTTTTAATTTAAAATCCAGTCGTAAGCTCAGCAGCGATAAACCCGTTCCTCAATTTCGTTCAATAATTGATCTAATAAGCTGCAAATGATTATTATCTAGATGAAGGCGCGATATTCCTTTTAGAGAGTGGTCCTTTTATAGAGACTTTACTGTAAAGGTACTATTTGAAGAAAAAAACCATATTTGCAAATAAACATAATAATAAAGACAAAAAATGACTTTTTATTCATGTCTTAACTACCTTCCGCGGGGCAAACGAAATCTTACAATAAAAACTCCGAGGTTTGTTATTTATTTTTTTTTTTTTTTTTGAATTTTTTATTTTGTTTTCCGTCAAATCTGTCTCTTGTTTCTAATGGTTTTTTCCCTTCTTAATTCATAATTTTACCATTTTTTGCTTTGTTGCCATTTATTTAATTTGAAATAAATAGATTAATTAATTTAAAGTGTTTTTTCTTTCTTCATTTATTCTTTCGGCAACACATTCCCGGTAAATCATTTGATGCGACAGTAAACCATATCGAGATCGTTTATTTCTTTTTGTTTTTTCTTTTGTTTGAACGAAACAGCTATTGATATTGCTGGCTGTTTGTTGATGGGATTTTTTCCTGTCTTAATCATGTTATATGTATTATGCCATTTAAATGTCAATGTGAATTGCCGGGATTTGATTTATGAATGCCGAATTTATACTTACGCAAAATTATTTACAACACAAATACAACGTTATTGACGTTTATCGATTAATTAAGCCCTTCAAATGTATTTCTCGATGATTTTTTTCATCGAATGTAAACATTTAAGGACAATTATTGTTTCTAATTGGGACAATCATCATAATTTGGACTATTATCGGTTAAATTAAAATTTAATAATTTAATTTTTCTTCTACTTTCGAGTACATAAACTATTCATCCTATTCTCATTTGAGTTTCAATATTAAGTGATGTTTGCGAGATTTGCCGAAAACAATTGTCTATGCAAAGGAGATTGCCATTGATTTGCCTGTCATTTAATTGAGAAAAACTTCACTTATCCACATTACCATAATGTAATGCATTTTACTAGACAGGCAAATACCGGACAATAGACACTTTGCCTTTCAAATCATATGCAGACAAATTAATAATAATCAACACTGGTATCACGGCTAATCAATTACTTTAATTCATCCAAAGATATTGACATCTGACGAAATTGAATTGAACGCCAATTGTAGTTAAAAGTGTAAAGCATTTAATAACTTTGCATCCCATAAATGGATGTTTCCATTTCAGTTCTCCTAACAGTAGCTGGCGTTCATAAACATTTTGACAGATATGTTTCAATATTGAATTGTTCCAATTCGCGGATGCTTCAAATACAGTCTTTTGTGCAATCAGAATTTTTTTTCTCACTTAATAGTTTAACTTCGTATTTCTGTCATTTCGAAATTCGAATACATACAACCAATTGAATTTTCTTTCAAAATTTCCATTTCATTGTCATTTCTATCTGGTTCAGCCAGACATTTTTTTTTCCTAATGAGTTTTATTGTATTTGTTTTTGTGTTTGCTCTCGTTTTTCTTTTTCTTCACCTTTTGATGGACAAATCAACGGCAACTAACCGATGCTATTAATTTATCATTTGTTAATCAGCTCATGAATGGTGAATGTTGATTTTGATGTGTTGCATGTGATGATGATACATAATGGAAATCCGTTCCACTAGCTGTTTGTTGATGAATCATATTGGGTGTTAGTGGGCTATCGGATAAAAATGATCCCATCGTTTGATCTAAATAATGCAATGATTCATTTTCGCTACTTTGTAAATTAAGTATGCTGTCAATGGCATTTTGTACATGTTGATTAATATCATCATCAAAACTTGATGTCATATTTGTATTGCTATTATTTGATTGTGGATTACCACCAACATTATCGTTGGCATTTATCGATGCAGTTTGAATGGTATGAATAGTTGACGATGATGGTGTTGCCGATGATGATGATGATGATGCTGATTGATATACATTATCGCCGACATGTAAACGATTTTGTTGTAATTGCATTAGCATTGTATTTGCATTATCCAATGCTGATACAGGTGATGAATTTGTACTTAAACCAAGGAGATCACGTTCTAGATCATTTGCCTTCACTGACATTGCATCAAAACATTGCTTTTTTGGATTATTTAAATTGTCCATTAGCAAATCATTATCATCATTATTATCACAATTTAAGCCATTTAAAACGATATCGCTATTGCCATTATTGCCAAGCAAATGGCTATTGTTCATTTCATTTTCATTGTTACCATTCCAAGTGCGTTTATTTACATTTGAATCGATATGATTGTCATCGGACATAAAATCATAGCTAGCCGATTGTTGAACATCCATCATCCATTGATGGTCATCGGTTGAATTGGTTGATTCCATAAATGTGGTCATCATGCATGAACGTTTCGATGGATGCAATTGATTGATGTTCATTTGTGGCAATATATCACCCGTATTGTCGTTTGCCCAATGACGCTTATTTTGGCCGGCTGTTGTTGATTGATGATGGTGGCCAGCATTTAACATAAATCCCGTATTCATTCCAACTTGAAACGATTGATGATTACCAACCTCAATTTGTGATGAATTCATTGCACCATGTGCCGTTGGTGACGAACCATGAAATAATTCTTCCAATCGTGATTCCACCAAATCATTTGTTTTATCAAATTCACTTTCATCGTTGAACATATTTTCCAATCGGCTTTCAACAGATTTATCATTTGAATCCACATTATCGACCGAATTATTAACAATTGTATCATTAAATAATTCGGACAATGGTAAATGGTTATCGATGGTCGATTTTTCATTGTTTAAACTATGACCGTCATTTGTTTGCTGATTGAATATATCATTAAAATGATGCGTATCAACATTATCAAGTTTTGAACTTGAGCATGGATTATCTTCATCATTACCGTCGCTTAAATTTCGGAGTGTTGATTCCATAAAACCGTCAATATTCAAATGTTCAGCCGATCGTTTATCGGTGATTAGATTCAATTCTTTTTGAATGCACAACCATTCATCATATGGTTCTTTATCACAGGAATTTATTAATTCATCTTTACGTCTATTAGCACCGATTTGATTGGTAATCGCAACGTTGTTGCTGATGCCGCTGATGCCACTACCGCCGCCGCCACCGCCACTTTCGCTTTGGCTACAAAAATAATCAAAGTCAGATGAACTCAATGGGCTATGATTGACACAATCCCGATTGGTTTGATCGCATTTATTTTTGATTATGTAGCTTGGAGTTATTTCCGATTCAATGTCAAAATTGTCCAATTCCTTTTTCACATCAAAGTGATTTTGATTTGGACGCTTTGATGAGCCCATAAATTGTGAATCGTATGAACTGAAATTCAAATCCAATTGCGGTAATGTATTCTCTTTGTTGGACATTTGTTGGAATGTTGGTTTTACATCAACGTCATGCGCATTCAATGGCATCACATCAATCGGACTACTAGTGTTTGTCATATTGTGAGGTGTTGTTGGATTTGACGTTTGTCCACTTTTCAATGTTGTTGATGCCAATTTATTGAATTGACTCATGGAATTTGAAATCAGATCATATTCACCTTTTATTTCATTTTTGATGGTGCGTTGAAAGTCCATTTCCGGCGCAAGTAAATCCATTTCTCTGTCAAAATTGAAGGTCTTTTTCAAATGTGCATTCATCAAATTATTCGGTTTGATTTCACAATCGATTGTTTGGAGATTATCTTTCATTTCATCAAACAATTTATCTTGATCCGATTGACCGATTGGTATATCTAAATTCAATTTATCCGATCTTTGCTGTTGTATTGGACTCGCATCTTTCAAGCTATCCTCAAGCTCTGATTCTTTTTCTTTGATTTCTTCATTTAATGTTTTCAAATCCATTTGAATCGATGTTATTTCTTCTTGTATATCCGATACAAAAATGCGATCCAACATCATCAGTTCCGATGTTCGAACATGACGCTGTGTTTGACAAAACCATAAAAGATCAACAATTTTTTCTCAAAATATATATATTTTTTTTTTGTATATTTCATACGATAACATACCATTGATTCTTTCATAAGAAGCATTTGATATTTGTTTCTCATGCTGTTATATTTGTTCTTCAGTTCGATGGCCGCATTGACGAATTGTTCCTCTACTTCAACTTGATTCTCATTTTCTGGATCATTCTCCGAATATAGGCAATGATATCTGGTATCAAAGTATAATTTATTTTATTACTTATTTATTTTCTTTTTAATAGACATTTGTTTCACTCAAACTCACCTTATCAAACGTTTAACGGCATCTTCCTTGCTCTGGAAGGGACTCTGATAATCCGGATGTAAACAGCCTTCTTGGTCAACTTTGAGTTGATTTTCAAATCTAAGGATTCGATAATAATATGATAATTGTGGTTTAATATTATATTATGCGTAAATCGCCACTTGAAATAGTCAATAGAAGAAAAATCGAGATAGTAACTCACAAACAAGTTCGAGGCACTGTTGGCTGTTTCGGTATTTGGTGTTCTTTTTTTTGCTGTTGAATCATATGTGTTGGCTTAGCAGCTGGCTGTACTGGCAGTTCCACTGCTTTTTTTGGTGTTTCTTTTGCAATGCATACAACTGGACTAACGATTGGATTCGATGTAACGGTCGATGTAGTCACTTCACATTTGGCTATCGTTGACTGCGGTCGCTGTTGTAATTGTGGCGAAACAATACACACAGGCTGTAAACTCTGTGACCTATGGTAAATGATAAAGTATTTTTTGAATGAAAAAAAAAAAAATTAATTCCATAAACATCGGCATTTTGTTCGAAAATCAAAGAAAATTACCTTGGTGGTAGCCTTGATGGATAGCTATTCTTCAGTTTGTTTTGTGGTGCAACCGAAACGATGGGTGCACAAATTTTTGGATCAATATTCATTTTTTTAGCTGGTGAAACAGATGCTGGCTGCTGCTGATTAGGGATTATTGGTGGCGCTGAAACTGGTATATTAGCCGCAAAATTTTGTCCAGCTGGTAATGTTGAAATTATTTTTCCTGTTGCAAGAATTTTCTGCTGTTCGATAAATAAACGTTGCAATGCTTGATAAATTTCCATATCGTTCATTGCATTTATATTCGACAAAACCGGCAATGGTTTATTATACAATGGATTTGAAGGGCTCATATCAGGCCGAATCGATGACAATAGGCTCTTGTTTTGTAGTCGACTTGATAATGTTTGGATTTGCATTTGAACCGTTTTGAGCGATTGCTGCTTTTGTGGTGTTAATTGAATGGTTTGAACTCGTGGCATATTCGTTGGTGATACCATCATTTGTGTCTGATTTACACTAATCAATGGCGGTAAATTCGACTGTAATGATGTATTGACCGTAATTGTGAGATTTTTCTGTGTTGAAGCATTCAAATCCGTTCCGGTTTGTATTGAGGGTTGAATGAACTTCGTGGAAGTCGATAAGGATGATGATGATGACGATGACGATGCCGATGACGATGTTATTATTGGTTCTGTATTTGAAACCGAGCTATGCATTGACGTAGTGCATATATAATTGCTATTCACATGCTGAACGGAATTACAGATTTTTGCAACATTTATTGATATCGGTTGAGTATCGTTCACGTTTTTAGTTGTATCCATTCCAGAAAAATTATTTTTATTGACAATTTTTGAATTGTCACCTTCTTTTTTTGATGTATCATCCGATTTGACGATTATGTCCGATTTGATAGTTTTGCTCAATTCAGCCTTTGGTTTTTTTGTTCGTGTTTTTTTGGGTTTCGCTTCGGGTTTTGGTTTGGTTGGCTGACCAATTGATTTTACAATTGGTGCTGTTTGCATTGATTGCACATTACCAGAAACTAATTGGATTTGTTTTGGTTGTTGTTGTTGTTGCTGTTGAATAATTGGCGATTGACTGAATTGCGGTTGAATCGATTGCGTCGGCTGTGGCAATGATATGCCTGGATTTGATGTATTCATTTGAAGATTTGTTGTTTGTTTAGTTTCATTGGCCTGAGTCGCTTGTCCAATATTATCAAAATGAATTTGACCTTGTATCAGGCATTTGGCCAATTGTTGCTTATTGACGCCGGCTGGAACAATCAATAACCGTTCCATAGGTCCTAAGGCAGCCGTTGCAAGTCCTGGCGACAATTGCGTTATTTGATTTGTGATTGTATTCAATGAAAATAGCTGTTGATTTGGCCCAATTTTAGGCAATTCAATTGTTGTCGTTTGCATTGTTTGATTACCGCCGGTCACATTCGGATGCGATTGTTGTTGCATATTCTGATTTTGAATTTGTTGATTCTGGATCACATTCGGAAATGATTTCGGTATCGTTTGCGATGTACCCTGTTAATATGAATGACAATGTAAAATGTTGAAGTTTCTTTTTATGTATTTTGTTTTGTCAAAAAATTGTAAAAAATTTAAACTTACCAATTGCTGTTTATCGTTGGTTAGTGTAGGCAATGCATTATTTAAAATGGTTTGCCTTGGCACAGCTCCACCAATGTCATTTGTTTTCACAATCAAAGACGATTTATTACTGTCCAAAATATTTGGCTGTTGTGTATTATATTGTGTAGTCGTTGTAGGTAACTCATTAATAAGCGTTACATTCGACAAAGCTCCACTTAAAATTGCCTGTAATATCATTTGAGATTGTGAATCTTGCGGTGCATTTGGATTATGTTTGAGCAATAGGCGTCCATCTTCAGAAAATGATAGCGTCAAACTACCGGTTAATTGTGGTAATGCATGTAATTGGGGCGGTTGATCGTTTGTTTGCATTTGTGGTGGTGCCGTCGTTGGTAACATTTGCATTTGAATATTGGGTTGAGATGTTTGCATTGTCATTTGAATTTGACGTTGAACCGAATTCGCTTGATTCATCTGAGCATTTGTATTAATCAAATTTCCCTGATTATTGATTGTTTGAACATTCGATGATTGAACTGGTAACGTTGATGAGCGTTGTTGCTGCTGCATTCCAATTTGTTGATGAAATGGTTGTGTTGTATTTATTAGAACAGCGCCGTTACCGCTATTACTTTGGCTAACATTCGGTGCAATCGAACTGGTCACCAAATTTGTATGAGTATTTAAACTAATATTATTATTGTTGTTGTTGTTGTTGTTATTATTATTGTTGTTCGATGCTGTTGATGATGATGAAATAATTTGCACATTATTCGGAATGTTGAGTATCGATTGATGATGATTTTGTTGTTGCATGTTCATAGCCATTGTTTGACTATTGTTCAAATTGTTGATGGTATGGGATACTTGTTGCGTTTGCGTTGGTGTCATTGTCAGCACATTGTTTGACATTTGATTTTGTGATTGTGCCGATGATACGGTTATCGATGCCGATGATGATGTTGATGGTTTTATTGATTCAATAATTGGTGTAATTTGAATTTGATTTTCAATTGCTTTGCCACTTTGATTTGGTATACATTTCGTTCGATCCACTTGTGATATTTGAATATTTCCAATTTGGCTTGGCACATTTATTGTTTCCATAACCTTTTTACCATTTCGTTTATTTGTTTGTTTCTTTTTGGTAGATTTTTGGGCTGTACTGGTTACACTATTGTTTATATTGGCCGTCGATAGGCCAGCTGAACTTGATGTAACTGTCGTTATTGTATTCATCGATTGTGATAAATTCATTGAATTGATGGCATTATTATGACTTCCGATCAATTGATTTTGGATTTTATTCATTTGGCATTGTAACGTTGGTGTTGTTACGGTATTTATAATTGGTAGCGTTTGATTTGTTGTTTGAATTAAGCCACTCGATGAAACTGGCGTTGTTTGAATAGATGACATTGATACAATTTTGTTGCCATCATTGTTATCGGTTGGATTTAAATTGTGTGGCAATGTTATTGATAATGGAAATGGTGGCGTACCATCATTATTGTCAATCTTGATCATGTACTGTCGATCGGATGGAATCTTTGTATCGATCACATTTGATGTATTACCGGTATCGTTATTTGATTTTGTAGTCATTTGTTTCGCATCGATTGGATATGATGCATTTGAAATGGATCCACTATCGATTGATGGAATGGTAAACGAATAACCCTACAAATAGAAAACATTCATCATTAGAATATTTTTATTAATGATAATAATGAAGATAATAATAATAATAATAATAGTAATCAACACTCTCGTCTCACCCGATTCTGTGATGCATCCGAATTTTGAACATATGGTATCGTAACCATTATATCATTCGACGTACTATTATTCATATTGTTCGGAATATCATAGGCGTTTGGTGGTGGCGGTACGTGTTGGATCGTCTCATCAGTATCCATAAAGTCATCATCTATCGTTCGAAAAAAAGGTAAACAAACAATTGAAAAAAAAAATGTTTGCTAAATCAAATTGGATTTGAATTGATTTTTACATACCATCCATTATTCCACATAATTTCATAACATTTGCTAAATCCAATTTTCCTGTGCTTGTTGTTACCGATGCTGGTAATTGTGATGTTTGATTCGATTGGCCGGTTGTCACGGGTATATTATTACCACTGGGCGGATTATTGGCGGTTGTCTGTACAAATTTCATATTATTTTGAATCTGCGATGTGGATGTAGTTTGTATGATAGCCGCTGTCGATTGATTGCTATTCCCGGTATCTTTTTTCGTTTTAGGTTTTTTTGGTTTTCTCGTGGATTTTTTCGCTGTTACAGTGCTATCAGTTTCCGCTATTTTGTTGGCATTTGAGCTGGTATTCGATTTTGCAGTTACATTTATATTGTTTGAATTCGTGTTTGCATTGACATTGGTGGGTTGCGTTTGAATTATTGGCTAAAACAAAATTCAATATTCAGATCAGATTTTTATATTGATGATGTCACATGCAATATACACCGTTGGCATTTCGTATCATTGGGCAAAATATACAGGCAAAACAAAATCAAATATATCAAAGACTACTTACAACTGTATTATTTGGTAAAATTGTAATCGGTGTTGGATTCCGTATCGGCTCCGGTGTAGGAATTGATGTTGGTATCAATTGCGTTGTTTGTTGCGGTGCTAAAAATAAATGTTTCATCGATTTTAAGTTGGTAAACAATTCAAATAAATAAAACACAACACTTGAATCGATGATAAAAATATATAAAATTAAAACGTACCGTGCGAAGCCGGCACGGCAATGATTTGTGAAGATGGTAACGTTTGTGCAACAGACACACTGATCGGAGCTTGTTGTGTAGTAAATTGAATATTTGGTCCGGCAACAACCATATCATTAGTGGTTTGTTGTTGTTGTTGTTGTTGTGGTGGCGGTGATTGAAATGCTCCCGTTGCAGTAGCCGTGGCTAATTGCTGAAAATTCGTGCTGCTTAATTGATTAAATTGATTGAAACCAGTGACATTTTGTTGAAATTGTGCGGGCAATTGTGATATGAATTGTCCATTTAGACCGTTTGGCATTTGAATTTGGGCTAAATTTCCATTTAATTGTAAATTTTGTAGTTGAGCCATGCTACGACCAATAATTTGACTATTTATTGCAGCTGCTAAATGTTGGGGTGTCTGTGATGTAAGACCTTGTAATGGATTCAATTGATTTGTTGTTTGAGCTTTGATTCCTTGTAAATTTTGTACGCTGTATGCGCCACTATTTGATTGTGATGATACAATGAATGTTGGTGTTGCGGCTGCCAATTGCATTTGCCCGTTTGCATTAACAATACGTAATAATTGTTGAGGTTGTTGTTGGGCCTGAATTTGTGGCCTTGTATTATGTATAACAGCAATTTGAGGGGTTGGCGGTCTTAAAATTAATTGAACACCTTGTGGAGTATTCGGTTGCTGAAGTATTACTGGCATTTGATTCAACAGAATTATTGGATTTGCTGCTTAAACGGGGGGAAAAAAGACAACCAAAAAATTTTTTTTTTATTTCCAGTTCTTGATTATTTTTTCTCATTGACTTTCAATCAATTGATGAACTTACATGGATTGAATGCATTTTGCTGGTTGGACTGTTGTTGTTGCTGATGATGTTGCTGATGATGTTGCTGCTGATGTTGCTGCTGTGGATTATTTCCAGACTGCATTGGAACGTTCGTGTTTAACTGGGCTTGGTTTTGTTGCTGAGATTGTTGTGATGCTAATTCGAAAAATATTTCGTAAATGATTTGAATTTAATTGAATCACCAAAATACAGATTATAATTATAATTATTGTAGGTTTAGGGTCAATAGAATTTACCGATTGTTGAAGCTGTAATAGGATTTATAGTACTATCAGTCGTGATCACAGAGCTGCTTGAGTTTGAAATGCTCGGCTTGGGTAAAATCTTCAAAAAAAGAAATAATGAAATTAATTTTTTATTATTTTTTCGATTGTCATACGTTTAATATTTTCCATTAGATCTCTATTTACTTTGTTTTGCTTTGAAGGTGTAGAAGATGCACTCGAAATCGGTACATACTGATTGCTGTTTTGATTTTGTTGTTGCTGATTATGATGATGATGATGATGATGATGTTGTTGTTGTTGTTGTTGTTGTTGTTGTTGCTGCTGTGCAATCAACGTTGAACCTTGTAAGACAACACCTGTCACAAATGGTACAGTTATTGCATTTTGAAGATTTAGAGATTTAATGTTTGTGCTTACCTCCTAGAGCGCCTTGTACAAGATTCGGTTGATAGGATATTTGTTGGTTCTGATTCGAAACATTTGCAAATCGGTAGGTCGTTCCGAAATTTGAATCTTGCTGTGGCAAAGGTGGCGGTGGTGATCGAAGTGACGAGCTAGCTGCCACTGAACCGGCCGATGTTCCTTTTTTCGACGACGCCTTTGAGCTATTGCTGCACAACCAAAAGCTTTTTTTTTAGAAATTTCATTTTGGATGATTAATAGATCCATAGAATCTTCAAAAAATTTACCTTCCAATCGAAGCAGATCCAATTCCATGCTGATTTACAGCTGTTCGTTTCCCTTTCTGTAATGATAATTATGCCAAATATGTGATTATTGAATTAATTCGAAAATAATAATAATAATAATAATATATGTTTATTGGAAATCGAATGACATATGACATACTTTATTTAATGAAATATTGTTGGATCCAACGAGTGTTGTGTTGAATTCATTACCGACTACGCTCACAACAGTTGTGGCAGCAGCCGGTGATTGAGTTGGACTCGGTCTGAAAACCACAGCGCTGGTATTTGGACTACTTATTTGATTAAAAGATTGCCGCCTCAGCGGCGTTGAGACGTTTCTCTCCTGTTGATTAGCAAATGGAAATGACAAAAATCAAATTCACAAATTCAAATCGTGAGCAACATGAATGAAGGCTCATTTGAGCCAATAACGAAATTCAATGTTAGCTTACAGTGTCTTGATTTGATGCACTACCAACAACAATCACATCTGTTTGAAAGGGTGATTGTGATGGTGATGGTTGTAATCTAGGGCTAGCTGGCGGTATTGACGGTGATGGACTTGGAGTTAAAAATGATCCCGTTGGGGAAGGTCCTACGGAAATAAAAGAAATAATTTCAAATAAATGCACGATTCCAATTACACACGTCATAAATATTTATTTCACAAACAATCGAAATTTTTGAATAAGAAAACTGAAATTCGCATTCTAAACGCATTCATTCCACCATCATATGATATAATTAACACGACTCAATTATATATTATTATTTTTACTTTGCTCTCTTTTGATTCGATAAATAATAATTTAATTCATGTGTTCGACCATACAATTCACATACTCATTCAATTGTTAGCATTAAACGGGATACTTTCAGATCATTTCTTTTCTTCTTTTTCCCTTCAAAATTGCACATAAACAAATTTTTAAAAATGACTTTTTGTTAAGCGAAGAACATAAATCACGGTATACTGATGTCAATGCATCTATTTGTTTCAATTATTTATTTATTTTTCAGTCGTTGCGTGATAGATAGCTGATATCGGTGCATTCAAGTTATTAAAATAAGAAATTTTAATGAATGAAAACGGTGGTACAACATGCACACATTGCCTGAAAATTCGATATTTTTTCGATAATAAATACGATTCAACACTTTTTTCATATGAATTTTGGATTAATCATTATGATTTGTGGCATTTTTCCTTTTTTTCCTTTTTTCCGTTTCGGTTTACAGTATTATTTTTATTTATTATTTTTTTTTTGTTCGCGCACACATTTAATTTAGGAAATCGACATTTATATTTTGCGACTGCGACTCTTCTTTTTTTTTCTTCATCACTTTTGATTCTTGGTTGTGTGTGTTCGTTGTCGTGTGCGTGCGTTTTACATCACTTTTTTTTTCATATATATACATATTATATGTGTTCACGATGCATACAATCCAAAGGTGGATATTGTTTTTGATGCTCTGAGAATGCGTGCATATTTATTTGTATTGAATTAATATGCGTGTATGTGTGTGCTTTGTGTATGCTGAAAGGGAATATCGAATAATAAGCTATTTTTTTTTAATTTACGGGCATTTGGTGTGCGTGTATGTATGTATGTGTTCGCGAAAAAAAGACTCATTCAAATTTCTGTTGTTTTTGAATCCGATGTAAACTGCAGACGCACTTGTGATATGCGATTATCAAATTTCTATCTCCTAATAACATTTTATGCATTATGCATCGAATATCAGGACAAATGCTACTTGCTGCTATTGTATGCTCTTATGATTTTATGCTCTTTTTTCTTCTGTCAATCATACACAATCATATATTGTGTAGATGCAACAATGTTGTATGTGTATTTTGATTGGATTGAGCATTGATCATTGAATTTCGAATAGAACAAATATAAAATTGAAGCCTGAATGTAATTACACAATAGCGACAGCCATATTTTTGTTTGATAGAATTGTTTGGTGGTGTTTGCGCACTTATTATTTGGCTACGTGACACACATATGTGCACACAAATCATTTTCATCATGTATTCTTTCCGATTTTCTCCCAAAATATTATTTGATAGTTTGTTTAAGAATCGATCTGCATTCGACCTTTTATTGCAAATTGCAAATATAAAAATCCAATAATAATTTTTCTCATTGTTTTTACATTTATAGTCAATCATCTAACTATGTGTATAAATAATGTATATATGTGTTAAGTATACAACGTACAACGTACAGTGTACAGTGTACAGTGTACAATCATGTATCGTATTTGGTGTTTGGTGTATGACCGTATATTCTTGATATATGAATGCGCGCCTCTCTAGTTTTTAATGCTTAACAATTTTTCTCGGTTGCTGCTATTGCTACTGCGAGCTGCTGTGGCTGCTGTTGTTTTTCCTTTGTTTTTGCTCATGTGGATTTGCTCCTAATATGTGAATGGCATAGGTAAAGAGTGAGGAGTATTTTATGATTTTTCTATGCATACGATCGGTTTGTGTGTGATGGTCACTTTAAACCTGAAAACCGTTGACCAAAGCGTGGGAAAATCAACAAATGTACATTATTAAGCATATTGCATGGCATTTGTTTTGGTGCCATTTACTCCTAATAATTCAGAATTATTGGATGTTCAATAAGTATTTCGTGAATGGTGGTGAAATTCGTCGGGTTCTTTTAACATTCCAAGAGTATCGATGGGCAAAAAGAGATATTCATCACGACAAAATAAACTGAATGGAAACGTTTTTATTTCAACATAAGCTACACACGGTAACACAAC
The DNA here is from genome assembly GCA_000149185.1 of Mayetiola destructor. NCBI lineage: Eukaryota > Metazoa > Arthropoda > Insecta > Diptera > Cecidomyiidae > Mayetiola > Mayetiola destructor. The sequence goes on from GL501518.1 coordinate 1,045,358, forward strand.
ATATGTACTTAATGTGATTAAAACAGTATGATTTTCCTTAAGTATATTTCTGAATTTCTCGTTTCGTTGAGATTGTAATGATAAATGGAACATCATAATACATTTTACTCTTTTTTGAAATATTATACCAACCGAGTTGAATCGGTGGTTCCTCTCTAATGTCACATCTGTTTTGAAATTCAATCGAATTCCAATTGGTATAAAAGACTCAAATAATTTTCCTTATCTTTTTGATATACCAAATCAGATGCAACATATTTAATGTAAATTTATATCCGCGGATTATGGAAAATATTTAAATGGTCAGAACATAAGATATAGGATTGGCATGTGATATGTGTGATAATTAGTATTGAATTGGGTGGACAAATCGAACACAAAAGTAACGAACCCAATTATTATTTTAAAAATATTTGGCAATGATGGTCTCGTGAATGGTATTAAATTTCATATTTTTGGCCTGCATTTGTACCAGTTGAACTTGTAATGATATATTCCAATCAATGTGAAAACCATAGCCTACATTATTCGGACACACTCCTTTCTCTCTTTTTCCTTATACATTCTACATCAACTCTGTTTTGGACATATTCGTTTCAGCTATCGTTTCAATCACATATGCTAATCAATTGTTCATCTATTCGAATGAAGATGGCGATGATGATTGATTTCGGATGTTAAATACACAAGTTAAAACATTGTTTGTATTCACGGCGAATGTAAATTATTTAATCATATTCGGCGATCATTTTGGTTCATTGCATTTTGTTACCATTCACTGAAGCTTTTTCTTTTGTTTTTGGGGTCACTTCTTATTTGGGCTGAGCATTTTACCCGAATTCGTTCATCAAATTCCTTTTAAATTTGACATATTTTTGTGCATCAAGACATATTAGTTTTCTTCATTCTCTACGTCTGCTCACGATTGAATGATGGAAATCAGTGAAGAGGATGAAATGAGAAAATAAAAAAAAAAAAAAATGAACGCATGATAGGACGCACGATTGAGTACAAATTAACCATTTAATATGGCAGTACACATTTGAAATGAATACACACGATACACACGGATGAGGTGTGCTTATGTGTGAATGAATTAAACGGTAAGCACAGCACCATTGAATCGAGCAGTAGTAACAACCACAAAAAAAGTTTTTTTTTTTTATTAACAACAAATACACAATGTGCATACGCATATCGCATATCCAAGAAAAGAACATTAAGAGAATCCCATCGAATTTCACTGTCGTCATTGTCACATTGATGGTGCATGTATTTGATTCACATTTTCATTGTGAAAATGAAAAATGCAGGAAGAAACGGGAAAAAAATGAGATCAAACGTATTTATATATACGACATGCAATATGCATTGAGATTAAATTTCAAATTTATGGCCGATTTTTCGATTTATCTTCGTTTTTCCTCTTTCGTTATTTCACTCTGTATCACATAAAATACACAATTTCATTGATTTTGAATCAGTTTGAGCACAATTTTTCCAATTTTTTGTTCCATTGAATATCTAATGATGAGCCGCTTAAATGCACAATGTGCACAATTCGATTCGGGACGATGAGACGCTTTCATATGATTCAATTCCACTTAAATTTCACCTTTGGAATTCTGATGCAGCATCGCAACATCATTTAATCACATTTGTTTATTTCAAAATCGATACATAATTATCAAAACGTAACAAAAAAATACGATTAAAAACACTCATTCCGATATTAACTGAATCTCCTGAAAACTGAAAACCACTAAATTCTTTTTCTTGGATTTCGCATTAGCCATCCAAAAATTCATTCAATTGAATATTCACCTTGTTTTTCCGAGGAAAGTCTGCGATTCATTGGCGTTTTGTGTAAACTTTTACCGCCGTAATTTTTGTGGATTTGAGCTTGCAATTTTAACAATATTCACTGTTATTTGCAATCACAAATCACTAAATTTAGAGGCAGTTTTTTTCGATTTGACTAAATTCATCATTGAATTTTCTTTATTTATAATTTTATTTTATTTTATTTTTACTCTTTACTTCTTTTTCATATTGAAAATGGAAAAACTATTTCAATATCAATACATTTTCATTTGATTTACACATTTTGGGTTATATTGCGATCGCGATTCTGAATCTATTTATTAATTAAATATGTTGAACGTTTCGATGAGATTTCGAAACGAAAACTTAAATACAAATAAAAACAATTGAATTCAAACTATTTATGAAAAATAGAAATTTCTACTGCTCTTGATGTTGTGGCAGACTGAAAAAGTAAAGCTGTCATATATATTTTTTTTTTTTTTTTTATTATCGTCCGTTGTCGCAACTGTATAATAGAGAATGTTCGGGTTACCAGATGCCGAATATATATTTTAACAATATCTCGTGTACATTGTTAAGTACTTTTCATTTCATTTCATGCCTATGTGCCTTTATGCTATTGACACTGGGCCGATTGCGGGCTGTGGACATTGTTCGAGTGAGTTTCTTTTTTCGTGTAACCGTTTACCTATACCAGAACCTTTTCGTCATTGAATGGCGTTTGGTATGAACGTGATTTACAACTCTATACGATATTTTTGAATGTGGTAACACGATGAGTACTGTGGATTGTGGAACAAGTTTTTTTTGAATTTGATTGGATTGCAGCAATCAAGGAGAATTATAATTATAATTATTATGAATTAGATATTGAATAATTTAAGGAGTTTATCCATATTCAAAATAATTAATTCATCAAATATTTATCGATTTCTTGAGAAAAAGTTAATCAATTCTATGCAATTCGATTGCATTAAATATAATTGTGAATGAGAAACGGTAAAATCAATTTCAATCGACAATCACATCCAATTCCGTGGGATCATCGTTTCTGTAAATAAATTTATGTTCAAATTGCATTGTCTAACATGGACAACGGGCTATATTTTTATGTTCTGTTCTGTTTCTAAATTTAATTACTTTTACGTAACATAACGTAATATAATGCACCCAAATACACACACACACACAGATAGAATAAAAAGAAAAGGAACGTTAAGAAAAGAAAACACCGAAGAAAAGTTCAATTCAAAGAAAATTTCACATTACGGATGATTTGAAACGATACGCATTCATCGTTAACTCAACGCAAAGCCAAGACCGGCTGATGATATGGTGAATGGTAAACAATACCTATAATAATGAATGCAAACATTAAATTAAACAAACACGAATTACAATTTTTCTGAATTGTTGATGCGCCGTGAATTGATTTCGGGATCTCTGAGCCTCCTTACCTATGAGACAAGGCAAAATAAAATAAAATAAAATAGAAACCATACAGCACGAACATCTTTCAGCTAACATTAAAGACGGGGAAAAAAAATGATCAAATTGATGTCCAAAGAACCACGATCAAATAATGTTCGAACATTGTATTCGCATTCAATTGATCCAAGTTAGATTTCAATGAAAGAAGTGTAATTAATTTCATCGCTTTTTCTCTCAACTCTTTCGCATTCGTCATTCGTAAATTCTCTATTGCTCTTGTTTTAAATGGGATGGAGATGCGGGAAAAAAAAGATGACAAAAAAGAAAGAGAAAGAGACCAAAATTGCAACAAAAAGAAAGAAGAAGAAAAACCGTTGACGACTTTGTGAATTTATCGAATGGCGAATTGAATAATCATCAGAATGGGAAATAAACTACTATGAAAAATTGTACAGCAAATGGTAGAACATCTGGGCAATCGAACTCATGTGATTGCAGTTTGCCATTACATGGTCTCAACAAGACACAAACAATTGAACAGTTGATATTGGTTTTGGTTTGGCTAAAGACACGCTCTTCCAATCCTGTCAATTTTCATTTGAACGATAACCTATTCGTTCGGCGGTTGATGTGGCTGTTGTTGTTTTTGTATTATTTGCCGCCACCGCCAATATGAGCTCACCCGTTCCAAGCATTTCAGCATAATACACGGAGTACAATGGACGCTCAATAAAAAAAAAAAAAACAGCAACAAAAATCGAATCAATGTAATGTTGAAGGCATTGAATTCATTCGATAGTTAAATTGTATATGCGCGCGGTATGCGATTATGTGTAACACGTCGCCCAGTTATTCTTTCATATCGTTTGTTCGTCAGTTGGATTTGGTTTAGCAAACAAAGAATATTCTATAGCAAACAAATGATAATATTAATTAAATTGACTCAACGAAGATTCATTAACTTCCATTCTCGTTCGCACATCCCGGATAGGTTATCCTTGTAATATGTTTTATAAATAATATTCCATAATATTTAATAGCATTTTGATCATCTCATCAAAAATCTTAAAACAAGCTGAACGTAATTTTGGACCGTTAAATTGAAATAAAAAAAAAAACGTATTTAATTTTCTCGGATGGCATCTGTTATTTGTTCAAATGTGAATTTTAAATTGATGTAAAATCGAAATAGAATAAAAACGTAGAGCGACCGACGACACATGAAGTATAAAATGCCACAGAATATTCGAAATACGCGCTTATGTTTCCATTGATGCAGCGTTATTTTAATTGTGAGAAAATACTGTACAAATGTATGGAATCGTGATCAAAACTGATCCAATTAGTTCAACTGATCGATAATATTGCACGATTTTTTTATTTTAGTTTATTTGATTTTGTGTTTTGTTTTATTTTTTTGTTGATGCATATTTTTTTTTTCCTAAAGAACATGCGACAATTATTTTATTTTATTTTTGCTAAAGGGCTGTTTTTCCTCAGATACGTACTAAATGAAATAAGGAGTTGATACACACAGAGCCCTGAAATATTATTTTTGACAGACAAAGATATACTGATGACAGTTTTACGCAAATTTACCATATTTTCTTAGACAATCCGAGAAACTTGTTAATTGCCAAATAATTAGTAATGCATGTGTTTCACACAAAACTCAAATATTTTTATGCAAATTTTCTGCTTTTTATACACAAATGAAGCTGATTTGCGCATAACATCATTGTCATCAGTACAGTCGATGATTGTGAAAAGTGCTATTGCGGATCTCTGTGTGTATGCAATGCATATCGAAGGTAATGGCCAACAAATGATATTTTAGTACTTATATATTTAATGCATACTGACATTCCATACCAGATGATAATATTATTGGTGAATCTGTGAATTTAAAATTGTTTGAAATTGGTAGTTCTAGTTGCTACAGTCGAAACATTTGAATACTGTTTTGTTGTCGGCAAGTCGTTGTTGGGTTTTTTGATTATTGGGGATTTATCTCAAATTGTTTGTGTTTCAAATTGAAATACAGGACCGAAGTTGAGAACGAAGAGAGCATGTGAACGGAATTTTGAAGATTTATTTATATTTTTCTTTTTTTCTGAATTTTGAGCGAGGAATTTTTCATGAACCTCGAAACCATTCAACTCTAGCATTCTAAGGTCTGAGATCATTCGAATCGCAAATTAAACATGCAAATGATGTTGCAAAATGGAAAATTATGGTTGAACCGGTTTATTATTATTATTAATTATTATTACCAATCTATGTTTGCCAAACAACTAAACTTGATGATCATCGATAGCGAATAGCGGCTTCATTCAAAGGCATCCTCAACAGTTACCGAAATAAAAATATCCAGCTGCACACAGCTCAGAAAACCAACTGTGAACTTCCGTTCAAAATAGAATCGTTTTTTCTCGCTTTAGCATTTTACTTTTGCTTCGCTTGCTGCCTCCGCTCTCTCACTCACTCTCTCGCTTAATCCATACTGTCAATCTAGACAACGAAGCAACGATCAAATGAATTCACAATGGAATAAATGCAACGAACCGAGAAAATAAGATGAGGTGGATTGAAATGATAGGAGCAAATATTCACAAGAATTGGCACCATTTCATTCGCTGAACAAAATTCTTTCACTGAAATGAGATTTTCATCGGACGTGCCATCATTGAAGTGTTCAACAGTACAAAAATCATAATAATAAATGTTGGAAATGCATCACAAATAATATGAAATCAAGTTAGAATAATGAATTCATTGCTAATGATACCAAAGAAGTGCCCAAAAATCCAATATGTAAATTATCTACAAACTGATTAGGCGACGCATATAATTTCCATTGCGAATACAATTGTTTTATTTTATTTATTTTATTTTTTGTTAAATTTATTCTCTCCATCTGCGGCTTATTCTCCTCCTTTGATCGATATTTGCTCAGGTAATTTTGTCCCAAACCACTTTATCTCACAACCGACAACCGGCCCATTTTCAAGAGAACAAAATTTTTGAATGTACACTTCAAAATCACACTTGATAGATGCGTGCCTTGTATTTTAAATGAGCTACTTGAATGTCATTGTTCGCGAAACAAACATCAGTTTATCTAGTCTTGATTGCAAGTGACAGTTTTAATACTATAAATTTCCATTGTCGGAAAAGGTTGCTCGATGAACAAATAGAAAATCGAAGAAAAAGAAAAACAGAAAAAAAAATTGAAATAATACCCAATCCAAAGCAACCAACGAATCTGATAAAAAGTCATTCAGAACTGTTCATTTATTATGCATTATGCAGAGTACGATTCCCGTAGTGTTTTATGATATCTTTCGAATCAACGGATTCAATTTTACATGTGAAGGCGAAGGTGAGGAGCACTTGATTTATTGTTTCAATTCTTCAAAAAAAAAAAAAAAAATTAAAAAAAAAATAAAATTCTTTTCCTGCATATTTTTTTCAATGGATGCGTCTGAGATGAGCATGTGTTTTTTGTATTTTTCAATTAATTTACAATTATGTAACCGACCGGAACAAATAATAATTCTATTTTTTTACTTTAATGTTCAAAAGCAGAATTGCATCCGCAAACTTCAACAAATTGCCCCATCACGGATGTTCAATTTTTCCAAACTGGTTCATCATTTTTGCTTGACTCAAATAAATTCATAAAACTGTGAACACTGAACATCATGGAAAAATTTTTAATTCATTATTATTATTTAATCATTATTATTATATTAAACTCATTTCACAAGATTATTTAAAAAAAAAAGAAGCAAAACGGAACAGATAATGTGAAATCAATAGTTGCGAGGACGTTCACAATTCACATTTTTGACCATTTTCATACAGTTTTTTCGCTTTCAATTTTCGAAATTGTATTTTTCTCGTATAAATAGCAAAAAAGTTTGAATTATAACTATAAAGTAATTAAAACAACCGTTAGATAAACCGATTCTTTAAATATACAATGCGATTGAATCGATGTTGTGTGTGTGTGTGTGTGTGTGTGTACGTGTCTATGGCAAAGGCACATTACAAATATTTTCTCTTTTCACGCATTGTGATGATTATTTGGCAAATCATGCATGTTTCATTGCCGGAAAATGTTCATAAGAACTTCAATGTCATGGTGATCCAAAAATTTGGTGTCGGTGCGTGTACTTGGGACTAGGGAGCCAATGGATGATATTATTGTCTGGAGATGGATGAATGTGATAGAATGAATTGTTTGCTTAACAACTTTTAACGTCCGCAATGAAAGATTTTTATTCGCGAAAAACTATCAAAATGTTCAGCAATGTTATATTATTATCAATCGACTGATTTTTTTCTTTTTAAAATTGATCAAAAAAGAAAATCTTTCGGAAGAAAGTTATTCACACACAATACACTCAATGTGGAATGAAAGCAAACGTCAATGAAAATGTTTCATACGTCTGAAAAGTTGAAGTTGTTCGCTTAATAGTTTAACTTTCATTTTATTGATTTTAGAATTGGAATGAACAAAGCAAATGCTGCTTAAAAAGCTGCGAAAAATTCGTTCCGTTTCGCCCATCACTTTAAAGTATACGAAAACAAAACAAAAAAGAAAGAAAGACCGAAGAAAAAGTTTGATGAAAATTGATTTTAAACGTTTATCAGCCCTTTTTTTCTCAAAATACAATGTCAACATCGTTCGCTGACATTCATGCATCACGCCTTCGAGCATAATAGCTTATGAATGGACATTGGACATTTAATGAAACGGTAAAATTTGCATTGAAAAGATGTATTTTTTGAACGATGGAAACTTTGATACAGGCCAAATTATGGAAGAAAGGTTTAACGATGAACATTCAAATAATATACACATATCTCGTGTAAATATAGTTTAATTGAACCAATCAATTAATAGTTGTTGATCGCGGTGGTCGATGGTCACCATTTGTTGCACATATTTGGCAGATGTTTTTCAGTTTTCCATTAATTCATTCATTAGTGGAGAGAGAGAGGAAAGAGTGTTAGAAAGTTTATTACGTCATTAATTCGGTCAGATTCTCGAAAATCATTCGATTCGTCAATCTTCATTCTTCATTCTCATGTGGTATAATCCGTAATCGCATTGCTCATTTGTGCTTCACTCAACCTCTCAATTCTCTCTATCTCACTTTCAAATAGAAGCGCTCTATGTTCGCGTGATGAAAATATTGCTGATTTGTTTCATTCATAATTAATTGGACAATAATAATTGTTTTATTAACTAATATGCTGTAGCGTAATTTGTACTCGAAATTGCTTCAGGCAAAATGAAAAAAAAAAAGAAAAAAATCATTTGTGTATGACCTATTGTTTTAGCTAAATCTTTTTATTTTGAAAACAACAACTTGACTTATGGCTATCATGTGTATGTATGTATGTTCGCTTGGTACACTTTCGCACGATCACATGATTCCAGTGTTGTAGTTTTATATTCTTCGTTTTATTCATTATTTTGGTTTTCGGTTTGAATTATGTGTGTTTTTGTATTGGACCGGTCTTCACAGATCTCACGTTTCTAATAAATAACGAATGGAAATTCGCAGCTTGCTAAACATCATTATAAATCATCGGATTGCTTCTTTCAATATATTATTTCATATTTGTTTTTCTGTTTGATGACTGTAAACTGAGCACACATGAGCTCAATCTTCACGTTTATTGTACGGCTATAGAACAATGGAAAATCAAATATTCGTGTTAATTAAATGTAGTGAAAATTTTAAAATGAAAAGAAAAACAAATTTCAAAGATGTATTTTATCATGAGACCAGGATAATCTATCTGTTCATGACGCTCATTCTTTTCATATGTGATCTGGTTTTTCGATAACATGAATTATTGATGATCGTTACCACGAAGATAATCTTATTTTGCACACTTTTATCATTCGAAATTTCACATTTAAATGTGAAATAACTCAATTCTAAGTTGCCCACAACCATTCATCGAATGTGCGTATTCTGTTTGATTAAAAGAGTCAATGTTCTTGTTTGCATTATATTTGTTGTGCATGAATAAATGTTTTTGTTATCATGTATGTTAAGTAATTTACACATACAGGAATGTGATGACATAATGGCACACGAATTATATCAAAGCAGCATTGTGCATTGCATTAAAATGTGATTCAAGATTCTATTAAATCAATGCTCCAATACTCAAAACTCAATATCGATAAATGATCTCATTTATTGGATCGATTTCCGAACTTTAGCCTAATGCCTGTAATTTATATCATAAACACTTGATTTCAATCATTAAACAGCATTGAATTAAGCTAAGGCAATGATTTTTATATTGTTCCGCAATTGAATCGTTCTATCTTTGGTCAGTATATGTTATACATAAATATTCGCCGGATCATGAACATAAAGAAGAAGAAGAAGAAAAAGAAGAAGAAAAAGAAGAAGAAGAAGAAGCAGAAAAGGAGGACGATGAGGAAGAAAAAGATGAAAAATCTTCAACCAAAAATGATAAATGCGAATCCGCAAAAATAGACTTTTTGAAACAATCGAACAATTGTGGCCGATCGAAATATAATTGCAAAGATGATTCAATTTTAATGTTATGTTTCCATTTTCCACCACATCAGAATCATTATTCCAAAAGAAAAACAAAAACATATAATAAAACTATAAAGGAACATCATAAAGAATTGTGTCAATATTTTAGATGCTGAATTTCGAATTTCGATTTATTTACTAGCTTTAAACAGTAAACAATTTCAAATTATATGAACTTTTCCATGTTATATGAAAATAATGTTTTACATTACGTGAAATTTCATTTCACATATGCTACTGATTCATCATTGAAACATTGGTCATGACCACAGAAGAATATAAATAAAAAAAATTGGAAGAAGAAAACGAAATAGAATATTACAAAAGCCAATAAATTCAACAATGGAAAGAAAGCTACAAATCATATCAATAATCTCCATCCGGATCCAAAAATGACGCTCTTCAATAGATTCTGGACCGAAACGGCTAACTAACTGGCTCATTCGTCGTTTCGAATGTCCAAAATAAAATTTGAATGTGCAAAGGAATGAATGAAAATACTAAAAACAATCAAACAATCAAATCGGATCAATTTATCAGCATTGTCAATGCGAGCACATTTACAAATTGTGCCAGAAATGCAGAGGAACAGAAAAAAAATAGAACAAAAGTCAAGAAGCGTACCGCGCGACAATACGCATATTTGTAAGATTTCTGCTCAAACTTATTTCGATGAATTCGTTTATTCATTCATTCATTCATTCATTCGGCGTTCAGAGTAAAAGTATTAACAAAAACAACAACAAGCGAAAACTAATGAAAAAAATTCAATTCCTCCTTATTTCCATTCTTTGTAACTTAAAACTTATAGGTTATAACACATGTTTCGATAAAAATCAAATTGTGGTACATTCTTGTTTCGAATGATTAAATTTTTAAAGTATGATGGAATTGCGATCAAAGTATCTTGTTCTTGTTATTTTTTCAATGTGCCACAGTCTTAAGTCCAAAAAAATTTTGTCGATCGATAATTCGGTATTTTCTATTATGAAAGTTCGAAAAAATATACAAGAAAAAAACTGTTTTCTAGAATGGTCATCGTGATTAGGTTTTGAATTTTTTTTTTCTCCATTTTTTGCTCGAGAAAGTTCTAAAATTACTTTTTTGGTTGTCTTTCATTGTTTTTAGTCTAATGTGCATATATTCCAATGCTAAAAATTCTAAAATATGGACACAAAAATTAATACAAAAATCATCACATTCACCGAATTTTATTCACTTGGCTCGAACCGAACCGTTTTGTTCTTTTATTTAATTTTTGGTACGCTTTGCCAAAAAAAAAAACAACATATTTATAGCCGCTCCCACGCCAGAATATATGTAAATCAGGCATTTTGATTAAACAATGATATCATCGCATTAATCATCCTAATTATTACGGTACGATAAACCGCGAAGAATTTATATTCGGAGAATTTGTTTTTTTTCTCCTTATTTCTGAATCTCATGGTTGGAAAATGTGCGATAAAGTAAGAGGTAAAGGCTTAATAGACTTAAGTTGGATATCATCGGATAACATCATTAATTCAAATCGTGTCTTATCTTGATACCCAAACATTGGATGCTGGTTTTTTTTTGGGTTTTGGGCATGAACCCTCAAAAGACGGTGTATTTATAAAAAAATGAGAGTTTAATTAGATTCAAAGCTGTATATTTTGGTGTGTGAGAGAGACTAAGAGAATGGAAATATCAATGTGCCAGGATACTATTTCTTATAAATAAAATTTTTAAAGTTTGAAATTGTCTTGCTTGCATCGTCCAAACAAAACTTTGTCACTTATAATTGACTTTTTTCTCTACATTTTACTTGAATTCCGATGCAAATCATTCGATGTTGGTTTTCTATGATCGTAGCTTATTCACACCTTCTGCTCCCTTTGTGTTCGATCTTTAAGCAAATTTGCGACAAATACGTTTATGTATACACGCTGCATCGGTAAGAATGAAAAAATAACTTTGAATAAAAAAAATATGCAAATTGAGAGAGAAATCAATGGGACTGGGAAGACATCAGCATGCAAAAGATACACGTGCGAAAAGATACAGAGCGAACGGAAAAAAATCGTAGTTTGTAATGGGTTGTCATCTTACCATTTTTAGCTATCGTTGCGTTATACTATTGAACGGTGTACATTGAACCATTAGGGTGTAACTCCAAAATAAATGAGTTAAGTTTTGTAAATACGCATGCCTCGCATCAATAGACAAAATTCCAGAACAGTGCAAATACAAGTCACGCCAAAGCCATAATAGCTTGAAATATCCTTGGTCACATTCAGACGATACTCTTTCCATTCAAACCTTGCCTATTCGATCAATTCGAATAGCACCTTAATTCACAATATCTTGGCGGTAGCTATTGTAATACTTTAACCATTTCATTCGGCTATTTTGGTCCAATGATGCCGCTGCCGCGTTTTTTTTTAGCTGCCAAATTTTAAACGATTTTTTGCATAAATATCGTTTACAGCTAATTTTGCAATCGGTGAAACCGCATCCATTCACGATGTTCGCAAAAAAAAAAAATAAATAAAACGGCATTAACGTTTGAGACGCGTTAGCATGTAATTAGAATCACTTTGGTATAAAGAATAAAAAAAAAAACCAAAACTGATGATGGTCGATCTTCGACAATCCGTTGACTTTTATCAATTCACCGATTCACGTTTCATTTTATTGAAAATGTTTAAAAGTCAAATATGTTTGTTTTTGGCATTTGAGCATTAATTCATCATTCCTAAATAGCCAACTGTTTACAGTTTTAGGATTTTCAGCAATCGATTTGAAACTGTTTTGCGATTCTGTAAATATGATTCGTAAATTGTATTGAATTTGACTTTATTCTGACAATACAGCCATATACAGCTACAATGAAATTGACAATACGTAGGCATAAACAATACGCAAGGTCTTCCGTATTCATTGACATTTGAATTCATCATACATAACTCTTTTCTTTTTTTTCTTTTCTTATTTACTTACTATTTAGTATTTGACATTGTAGTTTTGCAAGTTTGGATGATGGAATTTCGTATCAATTCATCGTTTGGTCGTTTTCGTTCACGTGAAGATCATTTCATTTAGGGATTGAATTGGCGCAGGCTATGTGCACGTGGCTATATGCGCGCGCGTGTGAATTGTGAATAACGTTTATCGGCATTTATGCGATTTATTTATATTTTTATTTTTATTTTTATTTTTTTTTTGCAAATAGGAATCAAATGATATTGTGTCAAAATCCCTCTCCGCATTGCAATTGTCATATAATTTTTTCCTCGATAATAATCGTCTTTACACGAAGTTATGTACGACGTACATTGTATTTGTACCGTGGGCTGATGTACAGTATACAACTATCAAGATGCCACGATCATCAAATATAATAAATTTTCGACTTTATCACCCTGTGCCCTGTGCCGATTCAATTTTATGGAATTTTCATGCATATTGAATTGTCATCGACAAAATGTTAATAATAATAATCGCATACACACCGTTCATGGCCCGGATTTTTGCAAACACAAAAAAATTAAGTCAATATCAACACAGTTTTTTCCAATCCTCTGTCTAAATGATTGTTAAAATAAATGCGATACAAATTCTAGAGAAAAAAAAGAGAAGAGAATCGAGTGCAGATCCAAATATTACAACAGAATATCACACTTTGCAATCCAAATATATGCATAAGTAAATTGCGTATCCCGTTTTTCGTTTTAAGTGTAACAACAGTTTGTTCGTTCAATTGTTTTCGAAAACATTTGATAGCTCAATGTTAGAGTTTGGCGTTTGGTGTTCGGCGTTCGGTGCTCAGATCAAAATAAGGAAAGAAAAAAATTAAATGAATTCAGAAAAAAAAGATTAAGAATAAAATGAAATGCACTGCTTGGGATCCGATGTGAAAGATACATTTTTCATGCGAAAATCACTTGAGGCAGCCGCCCTGCCTCATTTAATTGTGAATTGTCTTATAATATAATGTACGCACATTTCATTTGCTGCTGGTTTCATTTAAATGCAAAAAAAAAAAAACAAAAGCATTCACAGATGTGCTTAAAAACAATTCACAATTTTCATATGAATGTTAACGATTTTTTTATTCATGACTTTTCATTTTTTTTTTCTGCTATTTCGAATAAAATAAACATTCAAAGCATCCGATAGCATCCGAACACATGCACACAAGAAAAGGGAAACAAAATCAATATAACGATATGCGCGCATACTTTTTTATCAGTTTCAACAAATTTCGAATGATGCAACAAATAAAACAAATAAATTCTTTACCTTTTTTTTTCGTATGGAATTCACGTTTCCGTCAAAATGATGATTCCGTGAAAATTTTTGCACAATAAATGAGCGAAATTAAGGGGATTTCCATCACTGTGTACTGTTTACTTTTAGCCAAACTGGTGATGTGATTGATCGTCAAAGATCTTCATAGTTTGTGTAGTAGCCGATCACAATACGTATATTGCATACAATTCTGACATTGGAAAAGTAATAGCAGATAGCAGATTCAAATGCACCGGAGATGTAATGCATAATAATTCAATTACTTATGGACAAGCAATTCAAAATTGAAAATTGAATATATGAGAACAGATGAGATATTGCAGAAATAGAATTCCAATGGAAATTATTATTTACATTCGAATGTCGTCCCAGTATTCAGTTTGTTTACAAACGGATTGGAACGCATCGTATGTTAACAAAACATATTGAAATATGAAACTGACAATGATCTAATCAAACTGTTGCATTGATAGCGAAAGAAAAAACCAAGCGATTATGTTCATCGCATCCATTGGTTTTTTTTTTTAACAATTGCAAATAGAAACGGCTAAAGCTGAATGCACAGAGAACAAAAAATAATTATTACATGAAATAAGCAAACATACAATATTGAATGGAATCAATTGCGGAAAGATAGGTAACAAGTAACTAGACATAATCAGTCCCAACGGTAACATAGTTTGTTTGTTTTTTTTCTAATTTCCGATATTTGCAGCGATTTACTTGCTATAATTGGTATTGAGTATTGGGTACTGGATACTTGTGATGTCAACGAGCCAATTTTTTAGCGTTCATTCTCGATCATGCTCGAAAATTTGTTTGGTTCGTTGGGTTGTGTTCATTTGTTATGGTGAAACACTTCTCAATCTTTCAATGCTGAACGAATTTTCCAAACATTCGAACGAACAGACGTACTTCTTGTGCTCGCTCGGCTCGTCCGAAACTGTTGTTCGGATGTTCGGAAAGTTTGCGAACCATGTTTCTGAGCGAACGACCACCGGGCTGCTCGCGAGCAGCTCGGTTCGTTGACACCTCTACTGAATACTGAATACTGAGTACTGAGTACTGTTGCCAACAACAGCCATTGAGCGTAATTGTACAGCCTTCTGTTGTCATGGATTCCGTCTTTACTTTTCATCTTTCTGTCGCCTTTCTGCCCATCTCAAATTGTTCCTCTCAATTTGCTTCCATCCTTCACCCGAAATCCATAAAATGAATGAGAGCATGATGTAAAGGAATTATAAATAATCAATTCAACACATGGCTTTGTTTGCTAGAATTTAAATAAAAGTGAAATGAGCATGATGGCATCCAAGTCTCTGATGCAAAAATATTGACTACCAATTATTATAATTTATTTTTGAAGGGGCAAAAGAGCTGAAGCGAACAAACATTTCTTTAGTTTTGTTCTTTCAAAATTTTCCTGATTGCTACAAGTCTCAAATTTGATTATTTTTTATTCCTACAACCGAAAAGACCATTGAAAAACAAAGGCCAGTGCCATTATTGCAAAATTTGTCATGGTGTATAATGTATAATAATAATAAATGATGATCGATGATTGATTGAAAGTATGCCATAAATTATGGCCCATAATGAGGACCAATAAAATACTAATGAATTTATTTCAATTTAATGACCGTTTCAATTTGATAATTGGAATGTAAATGCATCTCAATGTGGCAAAAGACGGAACATTGAATATTACTATAACTACATCATCAACCATTCGAAAAAAAAGCCAATCTTTTTCGATGGCACCAGCATACAATGTGGGCACTTGTTTTTTTGAGTGAGCAAATATGTAGAAAATGGCCAAAAGAACGGTCATAAAATGCATTTTTTATGTTTCATTCATAAATGAATGAGTAAAGCGCCGACATAGAGCAGTTATTTTAGAATCTAAAAAAAGAAATATATGCAAGAAAACAATTGATGATGTCTTGCATGTTGAAGATGCGTTTGATCAATTGAGATTGGCACATGTGCGCACATTTCCACATACATATACCGTATGTATTGGTTGCGTATTGCATACAATTTTGAATATGATGCCTATATTGAATATAATTCAGCAATTACATTGCAATCTGATTTCTTGCCGCTTGTTCTGTTATACAAAATATTTCAAAGAGAGCTTCGGGTCATCGCATGGTAAAAAGATCAACAATTTTTTCCAGACATTCAAAAAACTAAACAATATCTATATTCTGGGCATGAAAGATATTTTGTATTGAAATTGTTTATTGTGCACATAGATCGACACACACACACTGTACACTGTGTACAATTGCACAATGCAAATACATATGCAATATGCAATATCCACTGGATATCCAGATAAATAATATATTATTCACATTTTACATTTCACATGGCGGTGATTTTCAAATTGGATTAATATTTGCGCCAGTTTGTAAAATTGCATCGTTTTCCATTTTTACAGTAATTGATTTGAGCGCACGAACTCACACGAAAAATCATCAAACATATATGTAACTCCGTAAAAATGTATAATGGTCGGGCTCATATCGTTTGGAAAAGAAATAGAGATCTTTTAAATGTTGAAAATCGATAAAGTTGGCTATACGTATGCTTTGTTTATTTGTCATGTTATGTGCTCATAATGCGCTTCGTTGAGCTTTCAAACGAAATTTTCAAAAATCTTGTTTAACGGTATTAGGAAGCGAACACAAGAATTTAAACGAGCCAACTCTAGGTAGTTTTAACTTCTAATTTCTAACTACGAATTTGATTAATACGACTAATACAGTTGGTTAAATATTGTTATTAGCTTCGTTGTCGAAATTGGAAAATGAAGCGTTTCAAAAGGCGATTATTCGATGCATACGCATTCTTTGTGTGTTCAGGCTTCAGTGATCGATGCACAATGCACAATGCATAATGTGCGATCAAGTTTTGTGAGTGCCACACTCTGTGGGTGTGATGATAATGCCATTCAAAATGCACATCTCTTTATCTTGGTACATCAAAGCAAAGCTAATGAAGAATCTTGATTTTGATTTGAACATATCAAAGTGCACCGTGACCAAAATGAAATCGGATCAAATTGAATTGTATCAGATCAGATCAGATTGAATTGGATGAATCGAATCGTAACGAGAAGAAATTAAATGAAAGGTGATGCTATTGGAAGTTAAAACAAATATGAAACATTTTGTATGCAACAAACACAGCTAGAATGTTTGCTCGATGATATCCAAAGACAACAAATTAATAGCACATTGATTTACAACAATGATAATGGCTCAAGAAACAAATTAAGATTTATCTATTTTATTTTTTAGCTCAAATGTTCGGAAGGATAATCGATGTTTTATCACCCATGATAACAGCAAGAGCGAATCGATTACGTCAGAAGAATGATTTTTCGCTTGATGCTGGCATTTGCGATTGGGCCTACGATTCATTCATTCCCATTTCCATTTTCATTTCCATTCTGTTATAGTTCTGTGTATTTGAAATGAATGTAAATTATCAATGGTTCAATTATGTTATTCTAATTACTCTCAATATTATTTAAACGTTAAAATATTATCTACATGCATAAGTATATATTTTTGTTCGCTCAAAAACTAGGCTACAAACCATACAATCGTGTACGGTTTACACTGTATCGAATGTCTTGTCAACGCTTTCATCGGCGTACATATTTTGATATATTTCCAATCGTTCTGCTGAATGTACGCGGTCAATACGATGATCATAAATTATATTTAGCAAAATCTTTTGTGCTTATCTGGGCTCAACAGTTTCACATTGTTATTTGTTATTCCTTCAACTTATATAACGTGGCGCAAAATAAATTCTATTCCGTTCTATTCTTTTCTTTTTTTTTCCTTTGTTTGTTTTCCTTCTTTCTATCTTTCTGTTTATTTGTTTATAGATTGAATCGATTGGCAACGGTACTTGGTTTTAGTGATTGGCACTATTATTGAGGAATTCGTAAAAAGAGTGAGATCGAGAGAAAAAGAAATGGAAAAAAGGAAGATTATTATGGAGGCGTTTATCGATTATCTATATGAAGCAAATATTTGATTCAAAAATACATCCGCATCGATGATATATTGTTATCGATGCTCAAGCTGTGCGTTATTCATTTTATTGATTCATTTCTCCAGAATGTGAATTTACTTATTTTAATAATTTTTTTTCTTTCGTTTTTTTTTTCAGTTCAAAGTTCAAATATGTGAACGGGCTGAACTCAAGCATATTTTGATTGCCATTATAAGTTTTTCATGTTCATATTCATAAATATACCAGTTTCATTTGATTTTTATTTTATTTTATTTTTTATGTGTGTGGTTCATTCTTTTCGCTCATAACGCTCATAATTCGAAAACGAGTCCAAAATTAATAAAATCATAAAGAATGTGTAACACGGTCATCGAAAGAGAAAAATAAAATAAAATAAAAAAAAAAGAAATAGACAAAGTAGACAACAATTTCGATTCCCCTTGGTCAGTGATACCGGTATTGATGGCACACAAAACGACATGAATTGCACGTATCATATGAATGTAGTATGTTCCTTTTTCCACATTGAATAATGGCATTTCATAAAGCAATGAAATACAATAGAACTTTCTCAAATGAAGAAGAGAAAAAAACAACACACAATTGAATTAAATGGAGAAAGAAATGCAGAGAACTGGCAAGAGAAATGGGAAA
The DNA here is from genome assembly GCA_000149185.1 of Mayetiola destructor. Classification (NCBI taxonomy): domain Eukaryota; kingdom Metazoa; phylum Arthropoda; class Insecta; order Diptera; family Cecidomyiidae; genus Mayetiola; species Mayetiola destructor. Next base: position 1,064,200 of record GL501518.1, read on the forward strand.
AAAAGAATGATTTGTTTCCCTCTTATCCGAAATTCACTTCGCGGTCAATTTTGAGCTTTCAATGGTTTTTTTTTCTTTAAACTTGTCATAAATATTCACATTTAAATTGAATTAATCGGATGAACGTGGTGCGAATATCAATATTATTTTCATTCATCATTGAATAAATTCTAAAATGCGTTCATTCTTTTGGATTGCATTTGAAGCACAATGGTATTTGGTGTGAGCCAATTTTGAGCGATTCATTCCTCGAATTTAATTCATGTGCCATTTACTTTTTGTCAATTCATTCGTTATTTGACGTTAAGAAAACCAAAAGGTTAGCGCAAGCGAACGAGAACGAAAAAATACATGAAAAATGAAAACGACATAAAAAATTAAATGCTGAAGCAACAAATCGTGGTCTTTGAACCATTTGCTCTTCTTCGGTTCTTCTCTTCTTTTTTTTTTTTTTTTGTCGTCTTGACACAGTGAGAGTAATTGGCGCGCGAATGTATCTTAATTAATAATATTGAATGAACAAACAGACCAAACCATTTTCATTATGTGTTCAGTGTTGAGCGTTAATCCAGTAGCAGCGGGAAAATGTTCTAATGTTGAACAATCCAAATCTATCGAATTATTATTAAATAGATCAAACCCGTTGTTCAGGTTTTAATTTTACCGAAAAAAAAATAAAAAGAAAAAAGAAAATTTTCCAACATTTGTTTCGCGGTCTGTTGATGACATATTGAAAAATGTTTGCTTTATGGTTTACTCTTCTCAATTTTTCATTAAACTAATTAACATTTACCTCTTTGAGTTCAAACATCGAATGAAAAATAACAACGCTAATGATTTAATTAATCATGACGATGCGATACAATGCGATAAAATCTATAAATGAGTTAAGTGAGTGAGAACTGAATTACGTCAAGCATTTCAAGGTGCAAAATAAAACGACTGTATGTTTTTTGAATTCTTTTTCGTTAGATATATATTTTGGAATTCCTTAAATATTTGCAATTCAGATTGTCATGCCGGTGAAACAGATCAATGTCCGAGATGCCGTGGAATTGTTTCTTTTCCCAATTTAAGTTGTCAAATACAACTGAAAAAAATTACTGAGAATTCTGAATAATTTTCACATTTGTGCTATTTTCTTTTAAATAACCATAATAATGAAATTGACCAAAGACACACAATAGTCACATGAGCATGATGAAAGATGTAAATTGAATGCAAAACTGTCATTCAGAATGCACGACTTTTGCATTCACCTGCAAATACCTTACCCGACTCGTTACTTCTGAACATGCGGCACGGTTTTTTGTTCAAAAGATTGCGTATGGTTTGGTTTCTGAATTCAAATTTGGACAACGACAAAAAACAACATTCCGTTTCCGGTGAATTGTGAATTAAGCAATAGTGTTCGACAAGCAATAATCGGCTCATCGATTTCAACAAAAGAATGCCTCTCATTGTGATTCCAATGGTAATTGATGTCTTTCTTTAATAGAATGAAAGACATATTTTTTTTTTCTTTAGTCAAATGAAATTGCCTGTAATTTGGCTAAGATTTAATTTGCCTGCGGGAATTTCAATCAAATTACAAATTTACATCGAAACATTTGCCATTTAAATGTCTATTGATGTTAATTTCGTTGGAACCAATGATTCGAGATTCAACCACTTGAATCGACAATATGAAGCAACTGAAGAACAAAAAAAAAGAACAACAAATCGATAAACTATTCTAAAAAAAAATGATAAATAATAAATAATCAAACGTTATAATTTTGTATTTTCAAACATGCGATCGTTAATCGTCAATGAGCACAACACCCAAATAGCCAGAGATAGGCTCATTCAGAATTGATTTTATACTTTCCGGAGAAAGCCAAAGTTTCATATAAATACTTTTTCGTCATTCACCAACTATAACCATGCGGCGCTTGAAATTTAAAATCATAATAAAAAAAAAATCTTTCAAATTGGAACCCAGCTTTCAATGATTTTCGGTGTTCCAAGATATGCAAGTGCAGAAATGAACAGAAAAAGAAACATACAAAATTCAAAGCAAAACTTTATTTCGAAATAGCGTTCAGTTTTCTCGTGGTGACGACTAATCGTCAAAATATCTTGATGAATTTATTATTATTAGTAAAAAAACTATGCTTAATGTCGTTTTCGCTCTCCCGGAACAGCTCTAACTTCGTCAAACATAGCACGCTATTAATTTTTTTTTCTTCTATTTTTCATTTTACATTTGCATGATTGTTTCGAAAAACAATGTTTGAAATTTCTGATCAAAATTCAACTGACCTATCCATCATTAATGTTTGAATAAACGGATTTTGATTTTATTTCAGTTTGGTTCGTTTCTTTCCTGAATGTAACATCAAATCATTTTAAGTGCATGGTCTTTCTGCACCTTATTTTATATAATAGATTTTATTTATCATTATTTTTATAAAAGGTATTAACAAAAGTTCCTCTCATTCAAGTTTGAGTTGTGAGAAATCTGAAAGAAGAACCACAGCTATCCGGTATACCAACACAAAACCATTCAACCATCAAAAGATAAGATCCTAACGAACGGACCTTTTTTTTTTGTATATTTGAACAGTAAACTGAGGCTAAAGGGTTTTTTTTCCTCCATTGGTGAAATTTATTTTTCTAACATTTTAATCGCTTACGATTAAACTTTAAATTTCTTTTAAACGGGAAAGTTCTGGTTCTGTTTATTTCTTTTGCTGAAAAAACATAATTTAATTTATGGATTTTTATTATAACAATTAATCCATGATCATTGGTCAATGCTGGTCTATGTCAAAAGATCCTATCAAATTCAAACATGAATTACAATGATGTCAAAAGTGGTTTCGCAATTATATAATATAAAATAACATTTTTGTCCTTCTCACAGATGAAATGATCTTCATATCAATAAATGTAACAATCGATTCGAAACGAAAAGAAGAAATTTAACGTCTGCCACACCAAATCATCATTCAGGCATCTGGTATCCAAGAATTTCTAATAAATTACCGTTAATTTATTTATTTTTCATTTATTGAATCATTATTGGGAGCACTTCAAGCACGCACAACCTATTAATATGGTAAAAAAAATTGTAAACGGAACGTAATTCAGTACAAAGATTCGCCAAAACAAATGAAAAACGAACCCAAAGTGCTCAATTAATGATGGATACGAATCGAAATGAATTGATCATGAAACGGAACGAATTTTGATACAAACCGATAATGGATGAATGAACAAATCTATTTCACGAATGGATCTGTCACATTTCAATCATAAAAGAATTTACTTTTTTTTTTTGGTGTGAGTGTGTGGAGAATTTGAAGCCATTCGAAACGAAATTCATCCCATACATTTGATATCCACATTATCTATTCACAATTAATGTTAAATTACCAAATTGCACATGAGCGGTGCTTTTTTTCTCGATTTTCATTAAAATCACGATTTATTGCGTGTTGATTTATGTATAATGTTTAAGCAACGGAATGAGAATAACGTTAAAAATCAACAGTCCACAATCGGCGTGTATATGGACATAATAAACATAATGCTTATGTGTGTGTGGGGTCATTTAAATTTAAAGTTTCATTCATCGGTTCTCATGTTTAATTTACCGATTCGATCGACTATCATCGCTGACATATTTGAGCATATACAAAATGTTGACACAAGAATAATAAGAAAAAGACCCAAAAAAAATTGTGTCGATATAGTGTTTAATATTCGATTGTTTGAAATTTTGAATCCCAAATGTGGATTCCCAGTGTATGCAGTGTAAAAAATTATCTTACACGCAATCAGGTGAGAAGAATTTTGAACCTCTTGTGTCAGTCACCGAACACGAAACGAAAAATGAATGACGGCAAAACAAAAAACAAGCGATCGGTTTTCAAGAAGAAAAAGAAGCGAGAAAAAGTGTTGTTGATTCACTCATTGGAGATGATTCTTTTAGAGAAAAAAAAAACCCGATCAAAAAAAAACTTAAAAAATTGAGCTGCAAACTCTCGGACGAATCAAAACAGACGTGGTGCTCGAAAGTAAATTCTAAAAACTGTGAAAATAAATGATGACATAATCGCTGAGTGTTCACCATTCTCGTCAATTAGCCGCATTAAATTCTCTTTTTTTTCGGGTATAGAATCAATTTAATGTCGCATTAGTTTCAAAACGAGAAAGAAGGCGAAACGTTTGGTTGACTGGGCAAACAAGAGTCGAATCGGCTGTGGGTCGGTTACTTTCATTCAAATTAAATAAGAGCTCTGTGCATTTTGATACGAGTAAATTCATTTTACAATCAACATCAATGGATATTATTGACATTGAAATGGGAGGTGACGCTAAATAAACCAAAGCTAAATGATCCGCACAACCGGAGGCATTCAATTAAAAATAAACCGTGTAAACATGGTGTCTGCAAGTTTCGCGAACTATTCAATTTATTCAAGGCAAAGCTAAATGTAAATGAAAGTATGAAATGGGGAATAAGAGAGAAAGAGAGAAATGGCAATCAAAACAATTCATTGCCGAAATAAAAAAAAATCAATGTTCGATGGAGATACGGCACTCCGCATAATATTCATCGATTTGCCAATGCAAAAGAGAACAAATTGCAACAGACGATCGCAATAAACGCGTAAACACGGAAAAAGAATTATTATTGGAGATTTGATTATGATGCCTAGTATGTGCTTGCCTAATTTTCATATTGGGCGAAGGCTGTTATTTCAGGGAGAGAAAAAAAATAAAAAATAAAACAAATGCGAATGATGAAAGTTTGCGGTCTGGAAGATATTAATCCAATTCACGAAACAAATGCATTTGAAAAATTAGAAGAAATTTACAGATGGAAGGTGATCAAATACAGGGAAAATGCCAACACATTTCATAGTCGATGCCAAATGCCGAAATTCAAAGAATAAAGACCGAACAACCTGAAACAACTGCCGAACCAAAAGATGGAAAAAGAAAAAAGAGCGAGAGAGAGAAAGAGAAAAAAATGCCGAAAATCTCCGTTAGCCTAGTGTGTTAGCACATGTGTATATCATATCATATGCAACCTGTAATCATCATCAATGATTCCAAAAGATATTTGTTCATTCCCACTCACTCGGTTAGTCAGCTCATCGTTCAAATGATTTGGAGTTGCATATGTTTACGGTCTCATATGTTCTGTTTCTGCTTAAATTTGAAACTGTAAATTTCACATTCTCTTTTTTTGATCTCTCTCTCTCGCACGCGCGCGCGCTCTCTCCTCCGAATGACTTTGCATCGGTAATGTGTAATGTTCAATGTGATTCACTTGTGGAATTTGATATACATTGTAGAGTCATCGAGTTTGAATTCGCTTCTTTTTGAGAAAAATGTTGAAATACTCGTGTTCATGGGGTGGCATCATATGTTCACGAAACATGTCCTTTTTCTTCAATCATGGGGGCCGCCATGTTTGAAATGAGTGCGTTTGATGAACTGACAGCTGAGAGCTGCGAAAATTCAAACAAACGATGATTCATACTCAAAGAAGATACAATGAAATCGACATGCAAAGTGAACAGCAATATGCTGCTTGTTCGCTTCATTTTTTTAAAATCAAAATGATATGAATATTATTTTTCAATCGGACTAATTGAATTCACTTCGTTGTACTTATCTCTAGCACATCGATTGAGGTTATGTAATTTTAAGCATTTCAATGTTGACAATCATTTAAAATTTTGTGCGAAATGAATGCGTTCAATGGTTTTTTTAATCTTTCATTTCGTAGATGGTCTTTTAAAATGTCATGATTTGTATGGTGGATGCCACCTCCTGCTCGTGTTCATCACTATCAGATTGGTAACATTTTATAACTTCGGTTGGCCTAAATAAAAGCATTTGAGTGGAATTCTAGATGGATCCACGCAGTCGATATTCGAATTCAACCAATCGAAATACGATTTCCATAATTTTGTCTAAAATCTATAAAAAAAAATCTGTGCAAAACACCAATCAGACTTTCCAGTGGAAAATGCACGATTTTGATTGGTTGAGTTGAATTGGAATATTTGAAAGTTTATTCAGAAATGCTGCCAACAACTGTTAAAAGTAACAAATTGAAACTCGATGACTGTACATTGTACAATGTATTACATTGTGTATTGTGCATTATCACTGACTCCTCAACTGCCGAAATGCATTTTAAATTGTGGGCTGATGAGTGTGATTACCCTCTCATGAGAGATAATTCAACGTGATTATTGCTTTCGGAATTTATTCGTTCATTCGCTTAATCGAACTTCTTTTGTTCCCTTCCTCTTCTCCCATTTCCATTCTGCCTGATGTCTGAATCTTAAATTCATAGCGATCTGTCGATGAACAAATAATTAAATTCCAAAAAAAAAAGAAATAAAAAGAAAGAGATTGGATTGCGAAATTTACAATCCGAATTAATACATGTAAAATGTAGAAAAAAAAGAAAGAAAAGCCGTTTTGTAGGTGATCATGTCATTGTGGTAATGGATTTATGGATTTTGTCATCAGTTTGAATTGAATCTAGGGCAGTAATTAGCACTTTATTGAAGTGCTCATTCACCTTATTTAATGGACTAACGAAGACAAACTGATTTGACTGAATTACAATCATTTTTGCCATTTTTACTCGATTTGATAACAATTTTGCTCCATTTGAACAACATTTGATTGTGATCAAATATTGTGGTGCTCGGGCTCTGAATTAAATATTCATTAGCTTCAGCAGAATACACATTTGGAACACGTTTAGGAGCGTCAAATGTTGATTTTCAAATTGATTTGAAATGAAATGCAGCTACAATAGATAGAAGTTTAAGTGGCTACCGAATTCGGCGCTTCAAGAATAATAATTCAAGTTGTCTTTGTCAACCAAAGTGCCTAAGCCAAAAAAGCAAATGTTCTATCGTATTGTATCGTGTTTTGAAGAAAAAAGATAATAAAGAGACATTTCCATTCCATTCCACTGAAATTCAGCAATTGGAAGTTAAGAAGAAATGCTGCTTTTGAAATGTCTTTAAAATTCAACACCTTAAATTCTAAAGTTCGAATTAGAAGTTGTCGCAAACAAATTGAATTACGTGAAGATCATGTTGATGCCACACATTTAAATCAGTATTCAGTGTATTCAGCAATGTTTTGATTTTATGGTTAATTTATATTTTGTTCTTAATTAAAATGAAGTCGGTATTTATTAGCCTCCAGTTTGTCGCGTTTCATTTGATTTGTATTTGATATCAGTTGTTGTTGTTGTTGTTGTTGCTGTTGCTGTTGTTGACTGTTGCTACTTAAATGCTTTCAGCCAAAAGCAGCTCATGGTAACAGACCATTTCTATCGGCTTCGACCATTAACACGATGGCAATTGAAATTTTTCGTTAGTTAAAGTTTAGAGGCAAAACATCGAAGATGAACCAACAAACAACAAAATTTGTTGAACAAATAAAACTGAATAATTTTTTTCGCCTCTCAAGAGTGTCTAACAAAATAAATGCAAATTTCAGGGAAGATAAACGGAAAGGATAATTTTGCCTAGGACTTGGGCGATGAAAAATGTGAAAAATTTCAGGTCATTAAGTTTGTCGTTCATCTAATATTCATTTAACATTCATTTAGCGAAACGCTGCATTTTCTTTTGGCGGAGCAATAGCTTATGTACGTTGTAGGTATATATGTATAATCCAACAAACGAACGAGAATAAAATTGAAAGGAAAGGGGAAAAAAGATTGAGTGGACAAATCTCACACGTTCTACGAAACTTGGTTTATCTTTTATAAATGGATACTAAAACTGATCACATATTTTACATTATGCAATGCTCGTTGAACATGTGTAAATCAAATAAACACGAAACAAGCATCGAACATGTTACCTCTCATTGATTTGATGCATAAAAATGAAGCGCTCGAGTGCAAATTACCGACTTAATCACCCATCAAATAATCTTTTTCCATGCACTTGATGTCTAATTCGAGACACCTACGAATACATTTTTTACAAATGTGGATTCTATTACTTGTAAATGTATGCGATGCATTTTGTTGGATGTTCCTCGAGTGACAATTTGACAAACAAACATAAAGGCATTTGGAATATAAATATAAATATAAATATAAAAGCAATTCTCTGCGCTTCAGTTGGTTGATTTAAATAAAATTGTTTTCCCATTAACCTTGTGGTGCGTCTGGATTGATGAAAATGCGACAAATGGCTACAAATCATTGGATTTCAATTTATTTGTTCTAACATTTTGTTCGGTTGTTTAAATATCTAATTTCGTTGATATATTTTATGTTATGCGAAATGCGCATTGCTTTAACCTGTTTTGTCGTATGCGAATTAGAACAATACCAAAAGCCTAAATGGATTACCAGCCAATGTCAGGTACTGCATAAATTCTATGCCATTCATCAACATGTTGGCGCAATCACGTACAAGAATCAAATTTCAATGCTCTTTATAAACTCATTTCTACCTTCCAATCGTCCATTCGGCGTGAGGAATAAAAACGGCACACAAACACACAAACACTCACGAAAAAAATAAATAAATAAATAAATTGAAGTAAGTCAAATCTAATGCAGAATATTATATGAGCTAAAATTGTGACAATGAAAAAATCATTGGAATGAGAAAATAATGGTGAAAAGAAGAAATTTCAACTGCACAATGCCCATTGCCTATACACTTGAATTTGTCATCTTGATAATTGACGTTCCATTTGTCCATTTGTAAATAAATATAAGCAAATGAATAAACAATGAACTGAACGTCTGAATGTCCGTTCACAATTTTATGGCATTCTAATTTGAGCCATTGAAATCTTAAGTCCAGAATGAATTGCACGTTTTGCCTATGTGAGTTTGTGTTCAAATTCTAAATTCTAAAGATTAATTCCACGCATTCGTCGAGATGTGACTTGCGGCTAGTAATAGCTGTGTCCTCCGATGCTTGCAAATAATAATAAAAATAAAAAAATTGATTATAATATTGTATAGTAATATGAAAATGCCGACCATCAAGCAAATAGATATCGCGTTTCAATCGCTTAAATAAATCCTCATGTTAATTGAATACGATGAGTGAACGAATTTCAAATTTCGATTTTCATTAAACTTCAAATATGGAAAAAATATACAATAGAAAAAAAATTGAAAACGATGGAAATTACTTTAAATTTGTGGACAACGCCTTAATCCCAGCAATTCAGTGGTTGGTAAACTTAAAATGAAAACATTGTTGCGGATGGATGCATGTAAAAATGCAGAAAAT
>GL501518.1:1073978-1115235 GCA_000149185.1 Mayetiola destructor
TTTTCTGCGTTTTTTTTTCTGTCATTTTTTTTTCTGTTCGTTTTTGGTTTCTTGCGTTTTTTTTTTCTGCTATAAAGAGGTTCTGCGTTTTTATTTTCTGCGTTTTATTTTCTGCATAAAGAGGTTCTGCGTTTTTATTTTCTGCATTCTTAAGTGATACCGTTGCGGATAGCAGGCAGCAGATGAAAATGAACGGAAATAAAAATAAAAAGAAAATCTTAAAATAAAAGGAAAATCTAAACCAATCACCACTTCGAAAATAATCGCACGTTCAAAATCGATTAGTTTACATGATCGCGTTCGTTCACGATCGATTAATGCTCAGAAGAAAAAAAAACACGAAAAACAAAAACAGCAACATCAAAACGGCCATAGAAATATGATAAGCTACAAAACACTGTTTTCTCATCTTCATTTTCATCACAGTGTACGGTGTACAAATTGTACAGATTTTTAACGGTATCTAAATTTTCCACTGATTATTATTTCTCCAATTAATTTTATTATTTTCTTTTGTGCACGTGTTGTATGTTGTAGGCTGTACATTGTGCATTCATATCATCAATTTTTAAATTCATCAATATGTTCATTTGTTCTACCTTGACGATAAATATTGAAGCTATTTTCATGGATTGTGTCATAACTTTGAGTTTGACCAGTTTAATTTTATTATTAATATACGTTTTGTATTCGGTAGTTTTCGCTTCGCGCACTCCAACAAAATGAATGAACTTGAAAAAGAAAAACTCTTCAAATAGAGCCTTCAAAACAAATGCACAAAAACACTAACGACGTCATTAAAAATTCATATCGTAATCGATATACCTAATCGTAATATCAGATTTTTTGGAAGGAATATTGCTATTTTCTTGATATTTTTTGTGCCATATCAAACAGTGCAGTGGCTACAAAAATCATTCAAAGTAAATCGTTTAAATCAATTTTGTGCACGATTGTTAAACAAAGGAGCCAAAATGTTCAACACAATTATCATAAATTGTATTTATAATCCATCATTATATTTATTATTTATCCATCTAGAATCGAGATGTGGCTGAAATGATTTTTTTTTTGTATAGTAGATGAATTTGTTTAGCCTTGACTTCTACATACAGTAAAGTCTCCCTTAAAGGACCATTTCTCGTTTGTGAACCAATTAGCCGACAACCAAAGTGGTCCTTTTAGAGGATACTGTATACGTACATATTTTGGCCTAGATGATAAATTTATTATACTCAGGCGTCTAGTGTCAACGACGGATAGTTGATAGCATTCGGGCTATGGACTGAATCACGGTTTAATAATATAATATTATAATCATTTATGATTTCTTAAAAAAAAATCCAATTTTAACGATTCTCTGTAGCCACTGTTGACTCTATTGATGACCAATTGGCGAGTGCCAATAGTTAACAGCTGGTATTAAAAAGACAGTTGTCTGTTATAGTTGTCTTGTTCTTTATTCGAATCGTTTGTATTTATTGGAATGGTAATGCAATCAAAAAGAACAACCCGAAATCGCTTCCAATTTAATTATCATAAATTGTGAACTGATAGAGTATTAGTCAGTCAGAGAATAAAGGGAAAAAGATAAAGATAAAAAAAAAAAAAGAAAAAGAACGAACCAACCAATTGACGGCATACGAATCTCCTGTTAACTTAATAAAGAGAAAATGTCCATATGAAAAAGCGTAAAATCCACGGAGATACAAAATGTGAAAATAAATTAAATGGTGCTATTGCATATCCACAATTCACAATTCAAAAGCATCAAATCAATGAAATTCCATCGCAACGATATTTTATTACACATAAGTGTAATAAAAATTGGCAGTAAAATCATTCAACAGACAGCATCAGACACTCCAATGTGAAATAAATCCGATCGGATGAAAATGATGTTAAGTCAATAATAATCATACAAAAAAAAAGAAAAAAAAGAAAAAAAATTCGATGATGTTGACTGGTAAAAGAAAAAACCACCAACAATCGCCCATGGAATGCATTCAGGTATCGATCACGAAGGCAAAATAAACGTTAAACATTTACAACTTACATTTGAACGGATACTATAATCGAATATTAAGTTTTCAAAGTTAATTTGTGAAAGAAAAAGACGGTCTTTTTTCGGGTTGCCGCATCCATGATGCGAGATGATGATCAATGATGTGCAATGGAAATGAAAGGAGAAAAAGAACGAGTAAATGTGCGATTGTGTTAAGTGGTTCAACATGAACCGCTTTTTGTCTTCTTTTTTTTTTGGTAAACAAGTTCTAATAATAATAAGTTCTTTCGTGGTGACCAGTGACTGGTGCCTGGTGACTTCTTTACTGACGTTCATTGATCCTGTCTTTGCAAAGCGAAGCCGATCATTCATTTATTCTACAAATATTTCGAATGATTTTTTGTTGTTGTCATTCATTCTTCATTTCATGATATTTGATCATACAATGTTGCGTTGCTCATGCCGCGTTCAGTAATATATATATACATATATATCGCCCAAAATACACGCCCAGTAAAAGAATCGATGTTTTTGTAATTGACCTATTCGGTCGCTCTCAGTATGTGAACAGTTATACGCATTTTTGGCAATAACGCTTTAGTTTGGAGCGCCCAGTGACGCATATCATTAACGAACAGTGACTAATATATCGATTACAATGGGGTCATTCGATATAACGTTCTGTATTTTTATTATTTTTCTTTAAATTCTTTTTCTTCCTCTTCTTTTGCGTTTTATTTTGTTATTATGTTTAATCTTGTTTTCTTTTCGTATATTACTCATTTGCTCATCTCAAAGTCTCAATAAGGTGATATGGAAATTTATGGTCTGGACCATCTTTCTCTCTGGCACTCTGGTTCACTCGCTCCATTTGTGCTGAATTCGTTAATCATTGTGTAAATACTCGCATTTCTCATTCATCAACGCAAATGAAATTCTAAAATCGAATGCCATTTTTACTATTTCTATTGGCTCAATGATTGATTGCTATATCACAAAATACAATATAAATCATATTGCAATGGTTACGTTGTCATTGTAGGTTTTTTTTTAATTTAATTTCTCTTTTTCTGATGTGGATGCGTTTGATTTTTAGTTCATTCTTGTGACCATCAAGTAAATGGTCGACATGGGTATGAAGAATGAATCCTTTCTCTTCAATGCAATTCGATTTATGTTTGGTTTTTAAGCGATCATAAAAGTTATTTCTGTATTCTTGATGTGGTCCAATGACAACGCCAATAATTTTCAATGATTCTGAGCAGCATTCGAAACATAAAACACATCGCATAGACTCTAATTTCAAAGGAACGGTCAAAAGTAATAAATGATTGTGCACTGTACACTGTACACTATATGATTGTGCTGGTGATTTTAGCTACTCTTAAAAGAAATGGAACGGCCAACCAGTAAATACCAAACAGAAAAAGACACACCGTTAACCAATAGCAAAAGGTTGAAATAAACATCTTAATTATTTTATGATAAAATGAATGATGTCAAGTCAACTATGGCTATTTTAATGGATGACCGATTGGAATGGTGGACAGCTAAAAGCCAAACATAATCGATTTGGCTTTGAACAAATGCTGAAAAATAGCTGAATAGCTCAAGTAATTCGAATTTTAATGTTATCGGCGACATAACGTTTAAACATTTTAATATTGTTGCACATTTCAAATTGCAAATATTTCGATAAATGATGATTATCGTAGCCGCTGTTAATGAATTTGCCCAACAGCAAATAAATTGAAACTTAATTACACAAAATGAATCCGTTTCGGTGGCATTCGATTCGATTTGAAAATTGTAAACAATTCGATTCACAAATGAATTAAATTGAATCAATCGATATTGATAATTCATTTATTCATTCATTTTGTGTATCTTTTTTCGATGCTGATGATTTTTGTGGTAGAGCTGATTTTTTGGATACAGCTGATTAATTAATTAAATTCGGATTAATTATGTATGTTTTTCGAATAAATAATCACAAATTTCAAACTAACCAAACTCAAAATTTATATGCGCCTAGTGACAAAAAACCATTATGTGATCAGTGATCAATACATTTCACGCTTCCAAATTCTTTCATGCGAGTTTTCAGGATAACGTGTATTTGAGATATAAAGAAGGAACTCTAGATTATCTTGCACATTTCTATAGATGGAACGGAATCCTACAAATTTTGTCCGTTGATTATTTCTGTTTTGTTATGAATTCAAGTCAATTTTCTGATCATGAATCGGAGAATCGTTTTGTTTATAACTGACGAGAGAAATGTATCGTATAAAAATACCTTGTCAAAGTTAAAAAGAAGTGTCGCGTTTATAAATGAATTGATATCAATTAGGTGTGATTAAATCACCAAATCTAATATGAAGCGAAAAATTGTTTCATTTCAAAAGAAATACATATATTCTTTTTTCGTTCGCTCAAATTCCAACACAGTTTGGTTTTTGAAAAAAAAAAAATTTCGGAATGAAAGTAATGTTTTTTGGTTCATAAAAGATGTACTGATTTAGTCACTTTCAATTGATATCAATTCATTTATGAACGCGACACTTCTTTTTAACTTTGACAAAGTATTTTTATACGATACATTTCTCTCGTCAGTTATAAACAATACGATTCTTCGATTCATGATCAGAAAATCGACTTGAATTCAAAACAAAACAGAAATAATCAACGGAAAAAATTTGTAGGATTCCGTTCCATCTATAGAAATGTGCAAGATAATCTAGAGTTCCTTCTTTTTATCCCAAATACACATTATCTTGAAAACTCGCATGAAAGAATTTGGAAGCGTGATACATTTGCACTGCAATGATAATAATATAATTATATTATTATTATTATTATTATTATATTTTGAAGATGAAAAATGCAATTTGAGTTTTCTTTTGGTTTGTTCGCTGGTTTATTTGTTTTTCTCCTTTAATCCCCTTCCTCTCTGCGTTTGGCGATCTCTAACATGATACGACATATTTGCCCAATGAAATTGATCATGGACTAAGGATGATGGAGTATAATAATATAGAAAAAGAAAAAATAAACTTCAACATAAAAATGAATGGCGATATTTATACACATGAATGTAATTTGTGAGGAATAGGGGCAAAACTATCAATTTTTAAGTCATCGATAGACAGAGTGGCACAGAATATGAATATATTTGAAGAACTTTTTCCGACGAGAAGACGAAAAGGAAAAAACAGAAATTGAGTTTAACGTTGAACGGCATTCGAAGAAAAATCTATAACATCCATTCATTTTCAGTGCCGAGTGCCGAAGCCAACAAATCAACAAGCAGATAGTACCGAATTCAAAATATGCACCACCGGTCGTATCAAACTTGGAAGTGTTATCAAATTCTTATTGTGGTCCATTCGACTCGATTAAAAAAACGAAAATTAATTTCGAATAATAGTTTGCCCGGAAAATTTTTTCCGAATATTTTTTGCTCGGGAAATTTTCCAAACTATTATTCAAAATTAATTTTTCAAAATTTCCAGGGAAAATTTCAGGTCGGAAAATTTGTTCCGGAAAATTCCCAAAAATTTTCCAATCAATAGCATTTCCCAAGTTCTACCTAAATCCAAAATTTCACATCGATCGGACAACAATTGACAAAGTTATAAGAATTTTTCATAATTAGTGAAAAAGAAAAAGAAAAAGAACTATACTAAATATAGAAATGCACCGGTGGTGCATAAAAATGGACCTAGAATATATAACTTAAATAAATATCGATTGAAGAACTTGTTTGTTGCTGAAGGGTACTCATCCATAAGCTGGTACTTTATGACTATATCCAATTATGTGCAGTTTTTTTTGCCCCCATTGAGTACTTATTACTTATTTCATTTCCAAAGTGTGTTGCTGTTTTTTTTGCCTGTTTGATTATTTTTGTGTTTTCATTTCTCGTAACTTTTTGTTCGCTTCACTCAATTGTTCAGCAGTTTTTGCATCCTTTTTTGCCCCTCTGGAATTAATTGTTTTTTGTTCTTATATTCACGTCGATTGAATTTTGCTGGACCGCTTGTTTCCTGCGTAAAACGAAAAAAAAGAAGAAGAAAAAACAAATATAAGCAACGATTTCAAAACCGATCGTTCAGTTATTCGAAATTGCGTTTTGTTTTTCGTTGTAGAAAACTGTCCATTTATATTGCCACCGTTTAGTTACATGTGATGCAAAAATAACTGTCGCCAGCATAGTAATGCGCGGACAACATTGCCCATAATAAAATGAACGAAAGAGAAACAACAACAACAACAACAACACAAATTATTGGAAATGAAGAAAATCGAAAATGCAGCAGAAGATTCGTTGCAAAATGGTTAAATGAAATGGGAGTGAAACCGGCAAAATCAATTCAAAGATGATGGTATTTCGATTTTCATGTCAAGGTGTTGCTCAGCAAATGCTCGCACTTTATTCGCTTTTCGTTGAAAATTTCGATTGAAATACACCGTCAGTTTGATCGAAAAGTTCATCGAAAAGTGATTTTCATTCTTTTTTTTTTCATTTAGTTTGCGTTGAGCTGTGTATGGCCAGTGCTGTTTGCTATTTGGTGGAAGTGTTCCTCATTGAAATGGCTTTAAAATGCAGTCTAGCGGCAAGCTACAAGAGACAATGCAAATATTTAATTATCTGTAAGCCTCACATTTGTGTTTGAATTTATAAGCCACCTATCAATTGATTGAAATCGAAAAGTTTGTTATTATGGCGATGGACGACGTTTATTGTTGGACTTGAATTGTGCTGGGCATTATTTTCAAAGCCAAACTGAAAATTAAAATGAACATAACATAAAAGACCGAACCAAAATCGGCACATAAATTTCGTTAACTGTTCTATCATCGTGAATACTACATATTCACTTAATTTTTTTGTTTTTTTTGCGCGGCCTGCACATCACTTTGTCCACATCGCAAACATTGTGCAATGGCAAATGGCATATGGCATATGGATATGTGAAGGCTGTGGGCTGTGGGTGCTTGCTTGCGCTTTAAGAAACAAAACGGATTTTAATATCTATTACATTGAATAAACGATGTGGCCGATAGTTTTGCATGGTTTTTCGTTTGGAACGTTTGCATGGGACAAAACATAACCATTCACTATACACTGGGCACACGGCCAACATATTTAAGAATCTTATCTATGCGAAATATGCACTGTTTTTTCTTTCAAATGTGATTTTTCTCACTCTCTGTGGCGGCAAATGTGATGTTCAATGTTCAATGTACATCTTGAACACACTTTCCGCTTTTTGGATTTTTTTTTCTCTTTATTTTCTTCTCACCATCTTTCAGCGATCGGATGATGTTTCTTTTGCATCAAGGTATATGTGCCATGAAAATTATAAAATATTATAATTATTCAGTATGTGCATTTTGCATTCCCTTATTTATCACATTACAATCAATTCGCTAATTAAATACCATCCACAGTCCGCAGTTCACAATGCGCACTACGGTCGATCATTATTATATGCAATTGTTTAGTTAGCTTTATAGTCTTATAACCTATTACTTATTACATACAACATATAACATACATACATGCATCCTATCATATTGATATTGAATATGTTGAATGATTGAATCAACATTTAATGCAGACATGTGTTCAATGTTCGTCGCATTATTTTCTCATTTACGCTATTCCAATTCAATTTTTATTTCAATTTTTCACGCTTCCACTGATCTGAAAATTATGAAATATTCAATTCCATTCTATTTTATGGACATATGGACACGAATCGCCGGCCGCAATGGTTTTCCTTTCGAACACATATACATATATACATATATATATTTCGATCTATTTTTTGAATAATAAATTATGCTCCTATCTATTCGTTCCGGGATTTCGTTGTTATACATTCCTATTCTGGTTCTGTAGGCGATTCGTCCTCTTATTTTGGTCTTACAATAAAGCATTTCCGATTGAATTCTTGGTAAATTCAACACCACAATAAGAATGCACTCGACTCTATTGTTGAATCGTCTTTTAAGACACATCCAAAATGAATAATTAATATTTTGTACATCACAAACTGATCATCAAGTGAAAACATTTCGATAAACATACGTCATATTCATTCAATTGAATGAATATGTTTAAATAATCGTTTGTTGTTTTTAGCATCTTGTAGATCATGCTCATTGATCAAACAAAATGCACACAACAAGCTACTATAGATGTTAGAACAGTACCTATTATTTGAAATTTTCATTTAATAATACATAATAATGAATTGTTGCCAGTTGAATGAAAATGAAAGAGAAATGTAATGCACCCATTGATAACTCAAAGTTGGAGATATCATTTCTGCAACGAACTTTTATTTGAATTCGTTTTTAATTCATTTTATTATAAATTATAAGCAATGAAACCAAATGATAATGACCACAGATTCAGATTGGCAGCTAAAAAACACGAAAACTCTTTAATATGTTGGATAATAGCATTTTAAATGAGTGCCTAATGCTAAAGCAAAACGGACGAAATTAAAGGATATATCAATCAATAAATTTATTGAATGTTTAATGTTTAATGTATATGCAGCGTGTAATGAAATGCAATTTGCAATGGGAGATTCATTGGATGCCACTATTATGATATCGCTTACAGCATTTTGTGTTCGGTGAAATGGCTTAAAGCCAGAAGCCACACCAAACCGAACAAGAGAAAAAAAAACTATATACACTCAAACGATTAATCTATTGAACAATTTGAACTGAAAATTGAATTACTAATGATGATTGTATACACCGGCATTCGCAACCATCCTACGTTTGACCAATAAAAGACCATAGCATCACAAGCAAAATAAACAGACTTTCGAACCGAAATGCACAGACTATGGGCAAGAAAAAATTAAAGAAAATATATTGAAAACCCCGGGAGACATATGCAGGATGAACGATGCATGAAAAAAAAAAATTCAATCCCATCGTGCACAATAAAAATGGTATATAATGCGTATTAAAATCCATGATTCGAAAACATTTCTCATTACGCCTATTCTCATCAACAATTCCAACAACAGAGAACCATTTTCTATAAGTTCCAGAGATTTCCACTTCAATGTACTCATTCCTCATTACAGAAGCAGACATTTATTTATCTGTAATTTTTTTTTGCTTTCGTCATTGCGAAATCAATTTCCCAGGTACATTTTCCAGCGTGGCATAAACTTTTCCGAAAAAATTTTAGGCCGACCTTTGAGTTCGCAGTATTAAATTAAATTCGATCGTTAACATAACTAATTAAAATTCAATTTCAGTTGTCAATAAAAATGTTCGCATAATTTTTGCTTTTATTTTCATTCGATCCTTCGCCAAATAACAATATCAAAATCAGAGTGCTTATTCGCCGCCCTAAAATGTATTCAAGTGCAAAAAGTTGCGCCTTCAATATCAATTACGATTTAAAATTCATCATAGAAATCGATGAGATCAATGTTATTCTGTGTTCGATGCTCTCAGTCTTCAATCGCCACTAATTATTATTTAAAAATTCTCATTCGTTTAGAACCAAACCATGCCATCGTAAATATCAAATATCGTATTCATGTGAATATAAAATGAACGATGAAAATAGTAATGGAATGGCAATGATTCAGACTCAATCTCAAGCTCATTGCATTATTATCATTTTCTGAGAATTCATTGTTTTTGTTTTCATGGTTTCTCAATTCAGCTTAAGTTGAAAACCAAAATGGTAATTAAATTTTTTTTTTTAAATTTGCATATGTTGAATCGCCATTTAACTATCAACAAAAGCACACAAATAGCAAATTAACACGTTAATGCTTGCGCAAATTTTGTTCAGTTATTTCATATCAGCTATTTTATATCATTTTAAGACTCTTTTTCTCTTTCTTTTTTTTCAATTGTCATTGTTTTGATGAGATTGCAGTTTTCATCGAAATAAACCATAAAAAGTGGCTTTCTTCCCTTTATTCAATATGACTAAATTAAATGGAGGACTAATTTATTTTTTTCCTGATCTTTCACAACAGATTTGAATGAATTATTTTTGAAAGAGTTGAAAGTGGAGAAAGAAGAGTGAATATTGAAAAAAAAAAAAAATGGTAGAAAAAAAAATAATAAAAGTTAAAAAATCCAGATTGTGAAAAGACACCTACTCAAAGATGCACACATAAGAATTGAGCAATATTTAGAATTGTCTTTGTGGTATCAACGATGCCCAATTGAATTGCTTTCGACGAATTCAGAAGGTTCATGAATGAGCCTAAGGCGTGAATCGAAATATTAGAGGAGAAAGGCACAGTACACAATGCCCATTAGAAGCGAAACTTGCATAAAAATTAGCTAATTAATTGTCTGCCTTGTTTATTTTTAATTTATGGATCTGCAAAATGCACTCATTTCATTGTTGGTGTTTTCCAGTTCTTTTAATGTTAGGTCGTTAGGAGCTCATATTTGATTATATTATATTCACTTCTGTTTAATCGACCTTTCACCGGCGCAAAAAAAAAAACACAGAGTTCCTTGTCCGTTCGTTGCTATTTTGATCTCACCTTATCTTGATAATTTGTTTGACGATTAAAAGAACCGAACTCTGTTCAGAGTTCCCCGGTTGTGCACTCATTTCGATTCTTTATAATTCAGTATTTTAGCAAAAATGGAAAACACATTGAATTATTTTCACGCAGGTTTATTTGCAATGAAGAACCAACAGAAAAAAAAAAAAAATAACCAAAAAATGTGAATAAATTAAGATTTCTATCAACATCCAGTCATCAGTTAATATTATGAAGTCATAATATGTGATTTAAGAAAATTCACCGTCAAAATGTAATGAAAAAGAGACGCCAAATGAGTTGATCTTTTTTCGGTTGGTCGTTTTAACAAATTGATGGAATGCTGAATTTAAATGAAAACCGAAATTCCGGCGCAAAGCACAGCACAGCATAGCACAAAAAATGTAATGCCTAATAATGTAATTTATCATGTTTTCCGCATCCCGCAATGTGTTCACGTCAATGTAAATGACGTTACGTCAACTAACCGAGTTTACATTTATTTGTTTTCTTTTTTTTTTCTTTTTCTCTTCGATAGCTGTTAGCTTCGAATTCTTGTTTGTTCTGAATCTTTTTATCTGTGATTTATTTAAATTTTCGGTAATTACAACATGATGTTGTTCAGTTATGACGGTGAGAAGCATCCATAATATTCAACATTGAAATGAAACAGCTCTCATAAAGAAGTTGATGAGAAATGTATTTTGTCTGAAATTTGAATTTTGATATATCATTGTGTGTCTTATTATTATTATTATTATTATTATTATTATTATTTGTTAAATCATTAAACGAATTTCACGAATAAAAGCATAAAATAATTAGCTAAATTTCAATGGGAAACATTAGCGCACTTTCTTTCAAACAGAATTCAACATTAAACATGCAATGTTATCAATTATTGAAATAACAAATTAAATACCGGCCTCGATGCACGCGTTTATTTCAGCTATGATGTTCAAAAAATTTAACAAAACAAAATACTTAAACCACTACGTTTTGACCGCATACTCACTGCCAACGGAAACAGATTTAAAAAAAAAAACAAATACATGCGAAAAAAGGAGCGTTGATCCATTGGCCGTGATATGCTAAATGCACATACGCGCCAACTTTATGTCAGAATAATTTGTTGATGGATTGTTAATATTTGTTCCTCATAAATGCATGAGCTGAAAACATGTCAATCATTTGAAATTTCTCTTTTGCATACTGAATAATAAATATGCGATTGCCCATGCCCATCTTTGCCCATTTGCGATCCATTTAGATGAAAAAAAAAATAAAAAAAGAAAAAAACTGAATATTTTTCTGTTGAAAAGACACATTTATTCGGAATTGTATTTCTGAAAATTAACAGAACATTGTCGTTACGCAAATGCAAATAAAAATGTTTCATGTACTATAAATTTATCCATTATTCTCACACATCAATGTACAATCTGCAACGCGCACCGATCACTTCTACTTTGTTTCACTTGGATCGTCTTCATTTCGGACAAGAATGGAAATTAATCATTCGAAATGAAAAGGAAAAGAATGAACAAGAGCCAGTAGCATGCTCATTTCAAGCACCAAAGCAAGCACTGAATGGCAGTTGTTTAAAAGAAAATACACAAACAGGGTTGAGCGGGAACAAGAAAAGCAACGACAACATCAACAACGACAGAAAAAAAACATAATTATAATTAACTTTCAGCAAAAAAGAATGGAAAAAATATGAAGATTTTCGCTTTTTTGAAGCATACGAAAAAAAAAAGAAAACCAAAAATATGCCAAAATAAAAATACATTTCTGTCCGACTGATGTGTAAATAATTCTGTATGTTATTTTTTTTTTTTGCTTCTCTCATTCGGATCTGATGTGAATCGTAATTCATTTATTAAATTAATATTTGATCGAAATCAGCGTTCAATGAATTCGCGCGAGCCACATGCATAAAAATATACGAATAAACATTCACAGACATCCAGACATTACAACCACTGTACATATTCGTATTGTATTCGATTTGATTGTTTTTGTTGGTTAAAATTGTTGTGCATTCGACCCGAACAATTACGGAAATGAAAATATCTTTGTTGCAAAATACAAAATGATTCATGAACAACAAAAGCAATAAAATTCAACGGAATCTAGGTTCGTCGCTTCGGATTCAACATTCAACATTAGACTACTAATTGGAATCTTTTGAATGGTGCAGCAATACAGGCGATTTGTTGAGCGATTTATGCTCATTTCATATCATCATATTCAAATGTTCATAATATTGATTGAATCAAACACGCAATCATATATCGATACAATCTCAATATTTATATTGTAAATTGTAAATATAGTAAATAGCAATATAAGTGTGCGACCGTTACGAAATTGTACCGTTTTTTTTCTCCATTTTATTTCCGTTTAGAAAAGTCTTGTTGATGCCAATCGATCGATCAAAAGTGTGATCATTTTCATTGACTGAAATGAAGAGTGTTCGAAATCGTCTGTGAGGTATCTGTCATCTGTTTCTTTTTTGTAATGATGGTTTGTCAGATAGTCCATAAAATCTCATCTCGAAATGAGAAGGAAATTGATAAGGATTCAATCGCCTAACAAAAACATTCTCAAAAGCATATTGCGTTTTGTGTTTTGCATACGATTATTATTTATTTGATTGAGTTGTGTGCAGCCTAGACACACCATCAATAGTTTCTCTCTTTTTTGTTACAAAATGATGAAGGAACGAATGAAATTCCGCAATGAATGCAATAAACATTTTGCCAAATCAAAAAAAAAAAGAACCGATTGGTATTTTGAACGGCGTTCGATCTCAACCAACAATAATATAATTGTATACAATTGAATTTATGAACACTAAACATAGACCCGTATGATCAGTGAAGACCAATGGAAACGGTTTAAATACGTTTCGAAATGCAATCAAAGAAAATAAAATGATAATCACGTTAAAATGTTAAAATGTTCATATGTTCATATGTTCATATGTGCTGTATACAATGAATACTTCGCATATTGCACCGAATCATTGCATCGAAGATATTTTGCATTTACAATTCATAGCCCAAGTGTAAATGTATAGCAAATATGAAAAGGGAATCGAAACACACGCACGATTGCCATCCATCTAAGTAAACAGCAGAACAAAAATGAAATAATGAAAAAAGAAAAGCGAAAAAACACAGAGTCTCAGAAAAGGAGCACATATGCGTACGATGAACTTCTAAGTTCTAGTTGCCGCTACTAGAATCGATCAACAAAAAGACAATGCCAATTGATGATTGATGATTTCCAATGAGCACATTCCGTGGATGTATGGCAGCTAGCAGCCATTTGTAGCACATAATAATCGATGATGCATTGATAGGATCATCGTTTCCGAATATACGAATCAATCGATTTTTAATTAATCATTTTGCACTTAAAGTGCACCGTGCACACTCAATTGGACGCATTAGTGCATCAATTTCACATTTCACACTTTACACTTTATTCATTCCTCAGTGTGTGTCGTATGTACTACTAAACCAGTGACAAATCACAAAATGACAAAAATGACAAATGACCATCGGTCGCATTATAATCGGACTTTTGATTATGTTACATATTTAGAAAAATGTTAATAACAAATAATTGAGACCTGAAACAGAATACTGGACAGTGAACATTGAACATGAACTGGTTACGCAAAATACAATTTGAATTGAAAGTCTTCAATTTCATTATAGTTTGAATACTATAACTCAATGGCTGTTATCATAACATGAATAATATCATTGACGATCAACATTTCCATTAGCCACATTGAGAACATGTTAATGAAAGAATCGTTTTTAATGTATCATTTGCGATTTGTGATGCCTTTAACTAATTGCATCGATGACGAGAATGCAATGGTTATTTGTTGATTCAAACATCTGACTGCCGGAGATATGAAATGGATTTCATGCGTGCGAACATTCATTGATGTGTGCGATAAATCATGAAATGAAAAGGCCAACCACATACGTTGAATGTGTAAAGTGTACATTGTACATTGTACATATTTCGTAGAAGATTTCGAATCTATCTTGTCACACACAAAATATTGCACTAGACCTTCACAACATCCGAAATTCGAATCATAAACGGTTCGATGAACGAAGCGAACAACAACGAACAACGGTCACCGTATGTTGATTGTTCATGGTGATGATGACAACCGCATTGTAAAATCACAATACAGACAACGCACACCATTGAATCCAAACAGACATATCTTATGTGTTGCCTATGACTATTGACTATAACTATGACTAAAATGGTTCTTTGTAACAAAGACAAGTACATCAATCGAATATCAAACCACCGAGATCGTAATGTTTGTTTGAAATGTGTGTAGTGTGGAAGTGAATGATACTGAACACTGAACTATACACTGTACGGCTGTACGGCTGTACACTTTACATATTATCTGTTTGATACTAACTCTGTTGAACAAATAACTCTTTGAGCGGTCTGACGGGGATAGAACGAACGTCGCTCACCCGATCATAAAAGAAAAATATTTTTTAATGTTGTATTGACGCAACAGTTCTCTATGCAATATCACTCATTTCACATATGTATTCCATCATCATGGGTGAAAAAAGAGGACGGAAAATGATCAGAGAGGAACATTCGAATGTCCATCTCAAATATTAATTGATCGCGATCATTCTTCGGATATTCAAAATGTGTTCCATGAAAATATTCCAGTTAAAAAATGTGTCGATATTGTCCAAAAAATAAATTGGTAAAAAAAAACAAAACAATACATTATCACGTGTATCATTTGCTTCGAAAACTGTGGCCTATGAATGTTTCACAATGAAACACCAATTCGCTGAAACATCTAAATGCAACAGCGAAAGAGTTGCACGATATGAGCACAGAAATTTTTCAATATATTGACGATATTATGAGTGTTTCCCCCTCGTATTTGAGGTGAATGCATTTGTGTGTATGTGTTATGCGTGTGATACGAATAAAGAAGAACCAGAAGCAGAGGAAGAACCGTGTTCAAAGAGAAAGAAGAAAAGGCACCGAAGAAAAGATTTACCATACTTGAGTGTAAACTTATATAATAGCATAAAATCAACGTTTGATTCTTTAGTAATGCGATGTGCTTACCACGGTCAAGATCGTTGAGGTAGAACAACACAGTACACACAAGGCAGTTAAACTTCATTACGATTGAGCATTTTTCATCCATACAATATAATATACGTATTCGTAGTCATATTCGAAAATACTCGAGCAAATACCAAACCACACCGCATATACACCGTTTATATCATAACACACATAGCATTGCGCATCGTAACGTATCGCAACGAATTCTAGTTGAGGTATTTCATAGCTCAGAAGTAGCGAAACCGTTGAATTTCGATTCGTTGGCTTTCTGTTCTTTTTTTTTTTTTTACTCATTTATTTCTTCTCTACACATCATTCGACGAGAGTTCGTTGGTTTTTTTGTTTTTTTGTTTTTGTTTGTGGGTTACAAACGACGAACCAACTGTGTGTTGAGGAGCTGTTAAAGCGGATCCATTTCTCCATTTCTTTTTGCATCATCATCGTACATCGTTCTCATCTTCTCGTCGTCACAACACCATTTCGGTTGTTGCAGTACTGTCGCATTCATCGATCGTCTGTTCCAGCATTAGTATTAGACGAAACTGTTCTATCAACAAGTATTTAGTTGAAGTTTTGGTGTCAAAGAGTACGGAGCACATTTTTTGATCACTTCCGAAGACTGATGATAGAGAGAATTTCTTTTCTTCATTCACGATTTCGAAGCGAACCGTTGAATTCAATTTTTTTTGTTTTGAGAAGATTTATATTCGTGCAATTTCTGTGAATTATTTCGTTGTTTTATTTATTTATTTAATTTTTTTTTTGTAAAATTTGTGTTTGAATTATTTTTGACTTCATTTTTATGAGCAAAAGAAAATTAATTTTATTTTTTAATCAAGTCAATATAAATGACTGGTTTCCTTGAACTCAAATTGAAATAGTTTGACACATAACACATCAAGCATATAATCCAGAGGATTTATTACTGAATCAACGATCGCGATCAGTAGTGAAATTATTGAATTTTATTTTCGAATAAAAGAAAGAGACAAATTTGTGACGGAATTGAATTGTTCTGTTGTTGGTGATTATATATTTTCAAAAAAGGTATGTGTGCTTTACGATAATAATTTCCTATAATATATATATGTTATTTTTGAAAAAGAATCTGTTTAAAATGATTTAACAAAATTTAGAGTGATCATTATGACACACCGGTGTTCATGTTTCATAGGATCGAAAATTTTCCCAATTCGCAAATCACTTCTTACATTTTTCCCAATTCTTCACTGCGTTCTATTCTTCAAAGACCAGATCAAAAGACTATGGTCACATACAATTTCTCTACAATGGATTTATACTCTTCAGATTTGAAGTGTAATAATATCGATTGTGAGCAATGACAAAATTAAAAATATTAAATGAAAGAATTCACAATAAGTAATAATACATCCCATTAATAATAATGAACAGTATGGAAAGCAATAAAGAGTATATATTTAACGAAGTAAAAAAAAAAATCTAAATGAATAAATAAATGAAAAGAAGAACAAAAAAATCAGAAAAAGTGTCAGAATTCCCAGAAACAAAGCCAACTAACTGATAAGCAAAACTTAAAACAAAAAAAAACAAAATGATATCAAATAAAATAAATAAGAGCTCAGTGAGGCAAAGACGACAGAAAAAAATATGAACAGTTAGCCACGACTAGTTGTTCAAATGAAAATGTTAAATTTTCTTTTCTTTCAATCGAAGATGCACACGATCGTAATGTAAAAGAAATTGTCCGATAATCAATCGAACCAAAGAATAAACTCACTAAAGCAGAAAATATTGCATAAGATCAATAAAATAAAATAGAAAAAAAAAAATTACAACGTAAAAACAAACGAATGAGGGAAAAAATAAAAAGTTAAATATAGCAAGAAAAAGAAAAAAAAAAGACCAAAGAAAACAATCCGATTCGAAGTCTATAATACAATTTATATAACTTGTTTTTTTATGGCAATATTTCTTTCATTTCTATTTAACGCAAGTACCCGATTGAGATCATTGAAACATTGGTGGTTATTTTTATTTGTTTGTTTTGTTTTTTTTTTGTTGAGTGTGTGTGTGTGTGCTTTTTTCGCTCGTTCTTTATTGTCATTCAATCAAAAATACATATTTTTTTTCGTGTCAACTGATGATGCCGCTCAATAAAAAAAGTTCTGAAATTTAAACCTCATTTGAAGAAATGATGCCGATGATCATCGATCGAAATAGAAATTGAAAACCTTTGACAAATCATTTTCCGGTATGAATGTTTGGAATTGATTGAATGGATGAACTCTCTTTCACAACAACAAAAATTTTCCATTTTCAATTTTGGTTGATTGTTTCGATTAATTTAATTGAGCGCATTGCTTACGCTTACACCGTTCATTTTATATGATCGTCAAGTGAACAGAATCCATTATTATTGGAGAAAGAGAAGAAAAAAAAAATGTATTAGAAGAATTAAACGGGAAAAAACATTTAATTCTGGACGATTTTAGAATCGAAGTGTGATTTAAGTTGAGTGTGGCGTACGCTTTGGGTTTGACTATTTGTAACGGAATCAAGCAATTTAAGCGATTTAAAAGACGAACTGTTATGAGTTGAGACAGAGAACGAGCGAGAGAGAAGAGGAGAAAAAAAAACGATGAGTTAAAATTATTATACAAGTAACCGTATATCGTGTGTGAGGTTCACAATTGAAACAACATTAAAAAATTGTTCATTGAGGAATTTTTCTAAGGGAAAGGAATTTCTTCCGATATATTCGAGAAATGAAAAAAAAAAATACATAGAAAAAGGAGAAGAATCTTACCAGCATTTCGATACGGATATTTTTTTTCTTCCAGTTCGGTTCAAAAATGTTCTTTATTTGAGACTTGTATTCATTAGCAGATCAACATTCTAGCATTACTTTTTGTTTCAAATATATTAATCCATGAAAATAATAAAAGAAAATCGAAAAAAAAAACTTTATTCAATTAAATTACATTCAAAAGCTGCCGGTCCCGAAAGTGATGACAAGAGTATTTTTATTTCAATTGGACATCGTTTAAATGCAATGATTGGATTTGCGTCGGCCACCGCAATGACTGGCAAATAAAATAAATTAAGATGAAGTGTGATTATGTGTGTGTGTGTGTGTGTGTTTGTGTCTTTTAGTACGTTTTGGAATCGGTCATTTAAAGTGACTGAGCCGATGGGAAAAAGCATTTCGTTTGCATTCGTAATATTACGTATTTGATAAAGAATCATTCAGCTTCTTCAATAAAATTTCGAATCGTTTAACATGAACAATTGAACAATGTACACAAGTCAAGTATACTACGATTCAAATGA
Organism: Mayetiola destructor; assembly: GCA_000149185.1. Lineage (NCBI taxonomy): Eukaryota > Metazoa > Arthropoda > Insecta > Diptera > Cecidomyiidae > Mayetiola > Mayetiola destructor. The sequence continues at coordinate 1,093,014 of GL501518.1, forward strand.
AAACGGTAGCCTATAACTGCATGAGCATTGCATGTGGCCATACAAAATCTCAATTAACTATAAATCGCCCGAACATAATTCTGAAAAATAATTTTATGATAAGCGTTACGCGAGCATCTTATATAAAAAATGTGCCGGCATCTCTTCAATTCATATTTTTATTTGTATTTTCGCTGTAAAAATGATAATGCTCATAATTCAAATGAAATCGCGATAACAGCAATCCAACACAAACACACACACACACACACACACAAACCAAATATTAACAGAAGCTCAGCAATTTTCAATTTGAAAATTTATGGACGCTATTGATTTACGAATAAAGATCGCGCCATGTCAAAATGTACGCGCATTCACATGTTCGATGTTTGGCCAATATAGCAAATTACATACAAGATTCCGATTTCCGATGCAAAACTGCAGAGAAGAACAAAATGAATACAAAAGGAGCGTGTTTAATACGTATTTGCAAATTGCCATCGTTTTTCTTTTGGCCGATTTATTTGTAAAATTATTTTTTTCATGTTCTCTTTTGCACCAAACACAAAAAGTGAAGAGCAAATTCAGCAACATCTTCACCATTTCACACCTATAGTTCTTTTGCAAAAGCGTTTAGAATTTCCATAAAATAACTTAAGCAATGCTTTCGATAAATAAACGATATTCATCTTTGTTTCATGCGGATGCAATATTTTTTATTTTATTTTTTTGTTCTTCATTCGCGCACGGGGGCATTTCATGAATTGAATACAATTGTGATTATTTTTTCCTCGATATTTTTCACCATATAGAACATGCGTTCAAAGCAATCGCATCGAATGAAGCGTGAACGAAACAAAAAAAAATGCTATTTGCTATTAATGTCCTTTTTATCGTGGATTCACTATCGAATCAAACCATTGGTGCAGAATGAATAAAATAAAATGATAATTATTATCGTAAAATCGTTTCGCACCTTTCGTAGATTGTAAAATTTCAAGTGCCCAACATTGGCATTGGCAGAGTACACTTGTTGTTCAATGTTCAATTCATCAATATAATCAACACATTTGATTGCAATGACAACACAATTTTACAAAACCAAAAAAAAAAAAAAAGGAATCGAATGTTTTCTTCTTTCTTTTTTCATTTTTTGTACATCATGTACGTACATATATAAACATGAATCAAACACGATATATGAAGACTGTTGTTGATCTCATAGAAAAAAGAAAAATTATATCGACGATATTCACGCAAACCGAAAGCGTCATAAATTATAGCAACATGTTTGGTGTTGAATGATATAATAAAAATCTTAATTTAACTGAACTGCCTTTTTTAATAACATAGACAAACACCGAACCATACAAAAATAGACTGAAATGATATTGCTTATTGCTTTGAGCTGAATGGGATTGAGAATCACCTCCTGTTATTTATCCTTGAAATATCATTTTTTACCATTTTGATGATTACAGTAGGAAATATTCACATTAAATAAATAAATAAACAAAATAGAAAAAAAAATAAATAAAAATAAAAATTGCGAAAAATGTGATTTTACCATCATCATGAATGCATGCACAGTGGGCCTTTCATCGTTATACTGAATGTGCACACTGTTCGCGCTATTGCATTGAGTAATACATGTGCAAATGAGCTGTTGTCAGTACACAATTCAAATAAATGGTAGAGCAAAAAGCCTAGTGAAATAATGGCGAAATGCAGCTCCACAACAACACCAACAACAACCAAAACAGAAATAGAAAAAGAAATAAAACATATCGAACACTGGGCACCGGCCACTGGCCACCAGCCACAACGAATGGTTGAAGGGAGAAAAATTATCAAGAACTACTGCATCCCGATGCCATTTAAATAATTTGCTCTCCTTTTCTTCATCTTTTGTGCTTTCATATTTATTACAATGTGTTTTTGTTCCGTGATAAGATCAATGCTGAGTTTTCGAATTTGTTTGGTGTGAAGTACGGTAATCACAATGTGTTCAAAAGATTGCATTTTTTCTTTCTCGTTCAATTTTTTATTCTGCTGTATTTGCCATTTGTTTCGGTTTTTATGTTGGATTGTTTATTTTGTCGAATGCCATTATGCTTGGTCATTCTTAAATTAGCATTATTCTGAGGTGCTCTGTCAAGATAAAACATACCTATTCAATAGCGGAGCGAAATGAACGTATGCTGAGATACGTATAGAAATCTATTAAATTTCGACTCAAACTCAAATCACTGAAAAATTCATAAAATAATTCTTTCCTTTGTTATTTCATTATTTTCCAATATTTCATTCGTTGAATGTTGGAAGCACATTGTGATGAGCATCATCTAAAAATACGTCCTTGACGCCTATACATTGTATTGATCGCAGTACAACTCTCGAACAGACCAGGTCATTCATTTAAATTTCATCGCGGACTATTTTTACACGTTCATTTAATGAGGTGCATATTTAATATTTTTTTTTTTCATTTTCCATCATATTCAGAGCTCGTTCTTTCACATCGTTCTCGTCTTAACGAAATTGCTTACCATTCTTTTTTTTATGGTTTCATTCAATTTAATAACGATTAATATCGTCAAATTGTAAATTAATGACTGCGAAAATTCTGTTGTTGTCGCTTTTATATATTTCAAAATCAACAAGAATATCTAATTTATCGGTTTGTAAAATGGATGATTGCTTTGCATTCGATAACAAAGTCTGAACAATTCATCTTCTTCAGCAATGTTGTTCGAGAAAGGCGCGCTGGATCTGAAATCTGAAGAGTTGCCCATCGTACAATTTTGATTAGTATAAATAGGCATTCATCGTACGTACACCGTACACATCATAATCATTTCATGCAAAGTGATGAATTCAACAATTCAATCATGCATACCAACAAAGGTCATTAAACTGTCGTAAACGCGTGAACTACATCAAATAGCTAAATGACAACCGAATACCAATGCAAAATAACACTAACAAATCGAATGAATTCAAAAATGCCAAATGCCACAATAATATGTAGGTACACAATTGTCATTGCCAATTTTCTAAATATAAAAACAAAATCAATGGTCAATGCAATATCGCTCCTCTATTCGTGCTTCCATTTGGTTGAGTTTATAAATTTGCTTCGACGAATCGCATTTAATCCATATCAAAAAAACACTTTTGAATGCATTTGATGTTGCATATTGCATCTATGCACCAAACTAGAAATTCTTTTCCAAGTATTTTCTCTGCCGAATGTCACTATTCCACCGAAATAAAAGAACGATGAATACGAAAAAAAAACTACAACAACAACAACAACAACAAACGAACAAAAGAGTGAAATAAAAGCAACCAAACGATTCCATGAGAATGGCAACGCAAAGTTATTATCTTTGTTCGGTCGTTTGGTCGTTCGTTCGTTAGCTGAATGTTTCTTGGATGAGTGTTGCTGAACAAGTTACTTGATGATGCATTTGTTGAGTACCAAAAACTTATTCAGTACAAATTTGCGTGTACGTATCGCATTAACAAACAGCATTATCAGCAGGTAACAGTCAATAGCAAACAATAATTGTGTAATATTGATGCCATGGATAGAGAGAGAGAGGAGAAAAAAAAATCAACAACCAACAACGAAAGCTACTTTCGGCATCCAAAGAGAGCATCAACCGCATTATTGAAATCCGGAATTGTCAAGAATTGTCAGGAATTGTCGGGAATCGAACTGTTAACCATTTTACAACAAATTGTTCGTTTGTCTTTTTCATCTATTCAATTAAATGCCAGAAGAGAAGCGATGAAAAATAATAACAACAACAAACCACCAAACATGTGTTTTGGTATTCTTCAGTTTAAACGATTTAAATATTTTTGCTTCTTATATTGTAGAAAAATGTAAAAGTATTATTGTGTATGAGAAAATGGTCCGATTTAATGTAATCGCTTCCGCGCGCACGCTCATAAGTCGAATCAGAGAAGAACAACAGAAGAAAAGAATGAAAAAATAAAAGAAAAAATACGCACACAAAAGATTAAAAGAAGAGCAAACGATCGATAGACGGTGTGCATTTATTTGATTTTGGAATGTTCAATATTTTAACGGCTTTGGAGTCTTACGGCTTACGACAGCCAAGAACACGGTAAAGGTCGGAATAAAATTTGTTGTTGTTGTTGTTGTTGTTGTTGTCGTTGTCGTTTTTGTCTATTTCATTGAATTCTTTTAAGATTTTCTAATGCAACAATTGCAAATATCGATTCGCGTTCGAAAGCTGAGCTGCAGATCAAAGAGTCTTACTCTCCATTTCACACCATTGCTAGATCAACATTTAGCTTATTAGCAAGAATGTTTTGTTTGCTCAATTGCTCATTGCACATTCGATGTGTTTTATGTTTAATAAAGGAACGGAAAAAAGTAAAAAAAAAAACGCAAAAAAAGGAAAAAAGGAAAAACTGAAAGAAGAGGATGAAACTCTTATCACTGTTGCACTGATCAAAACGATCGTATAAACATACCGTTGACAAGAGTTTTTTTTTCTTCTTTTTCTGAATATTTCGTTTGAAAATGATATGGAAAAATTGTCATTTGCACAAAGCGTTGTTGCCATTGTAGTTATTGGTTAATGCTAAGTTTCATCTGATTGTGTTGTTCACCGTTTGAATGTTCATCGTGTATAATGTGTCAGTTTAAATGGTTCTCTGAATGGAAACATATGGAACAAAAGATCAATTCACACATAGAAACGAGTATTTGGTGTTTGGTTCATTGTTGTGTTATAATGGGATGCCTATCAGATATTAGCTCCGGATTGGATTTCGATTCATTTCAAAATGGCAACATAAAAATAAAAAACATATACATATAATGAAAAGAATTGATTTACATCTTTTCTGTTCGGTTTGATTCAATTCTGCCACGAGCATCGTTTGGCAACCGCAAAATTTCTTTTTCTTTTTTTTTCAGTAAACATCAAGTCGATAACACATTTAATGAATGAACATTGGATTGCGATAAGAAACGAACGGAAAAAAAAAATCGAAACAAACTTATTTATGAGAAAATTGTGAATTCGGTGCTTTCAGCATGAAAACAGTCAATTTCAATGTTGAAAATAAAAAATTAAATCATCGTACGATTTGATTCCCACAAAACTCAAGTCCATGACATTGTATGCATAGAGCTTGCAGTTTACACAATTATTCAAGATGAACAATTCATATTATGTAATCATTCACTTGCCGTTCAAGAGTTGAATTGCTTCTTGTGTTCGGTATTCAGAGAATATGTCTCATTCCCCGCAAATACACACCAAAGATTAGCAATCAACAAGTGATCAAGCGAATAATAAACTGAAGTTCATTTATTTGATTCGGATCTATAAATTGTGTGGCAAATAAGCCGGTGTATTCATATTCGTTTTGCATTTTGCATAATATGATTATTTGTTTAAATTGCATTGCAATTTTATCAATAAAATGGAGAGAGAGAGAGAAGAAAAAAAAACGTATGTTCAGCCACTTGGTACTTATCGTGCTCTCGTACCTAGTATATACTGTATACTGTATGCTAAATGTCGATTTAACAAAATCTCAAATAAACACATCGGACTCTCGAGTATGAAGTGAATAATACTCAACAAGAAAATCGGGAAGAAAGAAAACGTTACCAAAAGCCACTTGAAAGCATCACCAAAGCAAACAATTTCGAACAGATTCAATTTCTTTGTGTTGCACTCGCATCTCTTGAAAAGAAGCAAATAAAATATAAATCAATTTGTGATTAAAATCAAATAACGTAAAGTGTGCTAATTCGTGGGGCGAAACGATTATTATTATTTATTATTTAGTGTACACCGAATTGCAGTGTGTAATGTGTAATCAAGCATTCATCGATGTATATGTATAATGTGAAATGTATAATGTATTTTGTATATTGGATATTCGTTTTAAAAAAAAAAAGATGTATAAAATTCATACAATGGATATAGGTGCAGTAGCCTGAATCATTTGTAAACCACTTTAGTGGACAGAGTTATCGTTTAAGTGGATTATGCTAATTCGGTTGAAATTGTTATATCCCTTTTATTCTTTACCTCGTTAGCCATGTCTACTCCATTTGAATTTATACATATAATACATTGTTCAATGGCATCAGCAGCTTTCAACTACCAACTACTGTGAACTTTGAAAAATTGCGTTCTTCGGTTAGCACAAAAGAAAAAAGTTGAAAATCAAAAGAGAAAATTTTGAACAATATATTAAACACTTTTGCTATTTCATGTCCTCTGCATTTACTTTTAATCCTCATAATTTCTTGCCACCATTTCTGGATTTCAATTTTTTTTTTTTTTTAACTTTGGATATTCTATTTTCACACACAAACATTGCTAGCCCATGAGCATCTGATGATCTACAGATGATCGGCATTCAGCATTCACAATGCCGTGCGTGACATGAAATATAAATGAGAAATTATTTGTTTTTTTTTTCTACATATGAATCAATTGCGATTAACCAATCACAAATTATTTATTATATAATTTTTTTTCTTCTGGATTGTGACCTATACGAATCAAACCAAATGCATGAATAAATCGAAAATGAAGTCCGAATCGAACAGAGACAGAATTCCACCGATTCAATAACTGGACATGGTGTAAGCCAACAATAACAGATTTATGTGAAATGCATTTGAAATCGAATGTGAGGCGAAAGGGGTCTGTGAATGAATGAACGAACGAATAAATAAACAAACAAAACAACGGATACGCAATGCGTTGATGACAAAATACCTATTTTCAAGATTTCAATTAATAAATATCTCGATAGAATGTTTTATCTGTTGAAAATGTTTTTATTTTCGATACCAGTTTTCTTGAATGCACAATAAATCAACATGTGATATGTGCGATGTACAAATTTATACATATTTTTGTTTGTTTGTTTATTCTCATCATTGTATCGAATGCAGTCCGACGTTCATTGTGCATACATACACTATACACCACGCTCTATGCTCTACGCTTTATAGCACTATGCTTTATGTGATATGTTAAACATGGACTCTACGCGTCCATCCCTGAGACGATTGCGTGTACATCTTCATTTCACTAGACTGTCATGCTGTCAGTTTTGTGCGTTTTAAATTTGATCGAATACGATCCAATGTTGAACGTTAAACGTTGATTTTGATCTTGATCCTAATCCCAACATATAATCTCAATTTTATGTAAGCCATACGGTATACCGCATACGGATTTATCTAGTGGAGCCGTAACATAAAATGACAACGATTGGACATTGTGAATTTTTGTTTCGTCGTCACCGTGTAGCCCGTTTCTTTGAGCCATTCATTAATTCACATTCTACAGTGACAGAAGGCTATATGAAACTATTTGTGACATGCCATTTAGTAATCATCTTATGCCAAGCATACAAATATCCCAAATCCCTGAATGTCATTCAAGCGTTTCATTTTAAAGTGGACAGCATCCGTGGGAACAGCATTCGTTTCAATTCGTTAAATTGAAAACGTTTGTTAAACAATTCAAAAGGATCAACACACTCAAAAATCGAATTGGACGGTTCGTGTTTTTTTTTTGTGTGTTTTTCTCTTTCTATTCACATTTTCCAATCGGTTATAATTCAGAATGTTTCCTAGAATTGGTCGGCGATTGACAGGAACATTCTTTGAATGTATCAATTAGACTGACGAATCCATCACAAATGACTTCAAATTTTTGACATTTAATTAAGGGGGAAAAATGCGTTGACATCGGAGCATCACAATTATCCCATGTCAAAATGGATATTAAATTTCTTTTATACTGTTGTCATCAACGCATCATTTATTGATCCATTTATCCAAGATGAGAGGATTATTATTATCTGAATATGATTTTTCGAATCATTGATAATAATAAAAGAATAATGTGGTCATCGCATATTCTCATCAATGATTTCATTGTTCAAAATATTGTGAACCGTTACTCAAATTCCATTGACTAATAAAGACGATTGTCTTTATTATACAATTTGAACATAAAACTGGTCGAATCTCAATAAAATTCCGTTACATTTTGTGACATCGTCCAAAATCGCATGAGTCACTTGCCTTTTGCCGGAATTCATACTAAAATATCAGCAAAAACAGTTCTTAGTTCATAAAAATTCAAAAGAAAAACTAAATCTTGAATCGTTCCCTATTCACCGGTCACCGATATTGTTTGGGTTTCTTTTATGCAATTCTATGCGATAGTCGAAGATGAATGACGGAATGATGAAATGAATACATTAAGCATTAAAGCTCATTGCTAAAATTTTATATCTTTTCATTTTGCATCATTATGATAATTGTCGCCCGCAGCCATGCATATTATTAGCGTGCGTTTCCAGTTCCCATCGCCTATTGTCTATTGCTTATATTAAATGCAAAAATCGGATGTTCTCAAAGCTATCGGATCATCTTGAGGTCTAGCGAACCAAAAAAAAAAATCGCTCAGCGATTCAAAGCCACACAAAGTGTTTCAAACGCATAGATTGCGGCCAATCGAAACAAAAATTTTTTTTTTTTTGTAAAAATAAGAATATACAGGCGCGATATGAACAGCCAATTAACACAAATTATCCCACTGAAAAGATAACATATTTACGTTCGTAAAAATTGACCAACTCTCAATATCTGAAACATTATTCCGAATATACCGTATAATATTGCTAATCGCCATTGTAAAACGGAATTTCAACCATAAACTTAACGCCGCAAAAGCAAAGCAAAAGAAATTAATCTCAAATAAAAAAATATACAAATAAAATGGAGTGAAAAAGAAGAAAGAAAAAATGAACCAAACAGATAAAATCGAACACAAAAGTATGCTAATGAAATTAGTTTATAATCGAAAACTTGAAAGCATCAAAACCACAGTTCAGCCGATTTCAATACAGACAAGAAAAAGCAAAACAAATTTTATGTTCTTGGTCCGCATTCCGCATATGCATAATAATTGAAACTGTTCTTATTGCTGCCGCATTCGCGACCCAGAATGGATGAATGAATAAACAAAACGGGAGTCGATCGAATACAGATAGTAAAATGACATGGGGCGTAAGACAGAGAGCTAGGAGTAGAAAAAAAAACAGAATAAGATAGAATGGCATATAAACAAATGAATATCGAACGAATACGAAAAGAAAATCAAATATAGACGAAGTATATCCATTTGCGTCCGAAAACGATCAAAACGTTCTATGCATATTATTGTTCTACTTTTTGCGTGATTCAGCCAACGATCGGGCGTCATGCATTCCGCTTGCGTTTCGTTCTATGTCATGAGCTATTTGATTATTATTCATAATGTCGCATCGGTAACAGGCCTGAACTGAGTCAAAGTTTTTGGACGTCGTCCAGGCCACCGGACGAACAGCAACAAGTGAATAGAGAAAGCATAAGTATAGAATGAAACGAAAATAAACGGTTCTTTTTCGTTATATGGCTGGATTGATTTAGTTGGTGCGTTATGTGCGTGAATCACGTCTAAAAATACAGCAACCTGAATAACCATTTTTATTATTTCGATTTCAAATATCGTATTAGCGATATCGAGCGCTGTAGCACAACATTGCTTTAGCATAAAAAATGTCCATTTAAATCGCCATGGCATTGACGTTTTATGCAAATGTGGTGATTTTATACGAATTTTTATTATTTTATTGCCCATTCAAAATTAAAAACCATCATGAGATGATCATTCTCTGTATCCTCCCCACTGACAGCATTTTTCTCCAGACTGACGGCAAACGCATACATTTACCAGAAAAATGAAAATATCGATAATTTTGGATTATCTACAAATTCATATTCTTATTTTTGTTGTTCTTTTTGTGTTTCAATTTCTTGATTTTCGGTTGGCATTCAAATCAAAAAGCACTATTTAGAATAGGCTCCTAGTGTGTCTCATCGCTTAACAGCAAGTGGTGAATAATGAAATTAAGTATATTTCGTTTTTCGCTGATATTTTATTAATAAATTTATTCAACGTTAAACGTATAACTTAGCCATTATAAGCAGATGAATTCATATTCTATTTAGAAGCATTTTATCATTTCTACATTTCGTGTATGACAAACGTTATTAGCATTAATGCCGATATACGGTATACGGTACAGCATTTTGCCTAAATCTCTCAGCCTCCCTAATGAATTTGAATATACAAAATTGTTTATTCATCTTTGAAGCGTGTGCTTTCATTTACATTTCTTCTCATAACGATATGTCCAAAAACAAAACAAAACTATATGTTCATTGTTCATATGAAAATCCATGGAATCGCTAACCGATAGAACTTTCTATTTTGATGAATTTTGTTTTTTCTTCGTTTTTTTTCCGTTTTTTTTTATTTTTTATTTGGTGATATTTTTACGCATATTATCTATTTATTTAAAATGCTTTCATACCACATAAGTTGATTAAATATTCAAAACAATATTTCGAACTTTCGAAGAATTCAATCGAAAATAAATTTCAAAATTCTGTGCGACTGCACAATCGGTTTACAGTTAACCGTAGATCGGTGTGAGAGAATCTAGACTATCTACCAAAGCGCAAAAATATAAAGTAAAAAATATAAAATTTGCAAGAAAGTAAAATAATGAAATTAAAATGCAGTAAGAAAAACAACGAAATCCAGACGACGACACCTTATTTAAGTAAGTATTTTTAAGAAATATCGACGATCGCTGACGGAAACTGCATGTTAAGCCACGATCTGAAATAAATTTTCCTTTTTACACGTTCCGACGAATCCATTCATTTCTCTAACATCTTACACCAAATTCCTCACGAAAACATGCAGAATTGTCACTGCTGTAACATGTAATAATATGCTGTATTTGCAAATTCGGGTGTGAAGTGTGAATGTGTAAACATTTGTGGATTTTGTGCCAGGTACAAGTTTAATGGATAATGGATGATCAATTCGATTTATTGATCAAAAGTACGCTCAGTTGAATGAACAATATAACGCGGCCTATTCGATACGTTTTTTACATGCTGCATGTGAAAAAAAAAATCACACTATTTTTGTTCTATTCGATCGTCTTTTGTATCGAATTGGCTATTTTCCATTGATTTTGAACAAATGAATTGAATTCAGTTTTTGTGAAATGGTTACCCGAATAAAACCGTGTTTTATAAGTTACAACCAAACGAACCGTGAACGAATAAATAAATTATTGGTATAGGGCGAATGAAAGCTTTTGGGATGTGTGCGATCATGTCGAAATCAAAATACTGTTTGGTGACATTTGAATGATGATGAATAACTGTAAATTGTTTGTGTATGCAACAGACAAACACCTTGGCTGGTATATTCCCGTTCACAATATTATCAATAAATCGATGATATTATTATATATGTAAATTATACATATGTAAATAATCGATGTTAGTTCACTGAATGTGAGTTTTGTTTTTGTTTTTGTTTTTTTGTTCTTGTTCTCGCTGCTATTGTTAAGACATCAGTTGACATTTCGCGTTGACACATATCTCCGATGGATGGTTCCAATTTTTCATCTCCTCAGCTATTCATTCGAATACATTTTCTTTTTATCGTTTATCGTTTACTTCAATAATGATGTTAATTAAACATTCAGATCGCCATCCCAAATCATCTGTATATGACAATGAACATACTTAAATTTGGCTGACCCCAAAAAAAAAAAGAATTAATACGGTCAATTTGAAATTCCTATGTGAACGAAGATTTAACCTTATCCGATTAAAAAGATCCAACCAATGAATAAGAACGTATATTTGACGGCCGTACATAAATCGCACAGATACGGAAATCTGGCATGTAGGTGTATATGGCGGCGCTGCGTTGTCGACCGTTCCATTTTAAAAAAAACGTATAGACAGTTGCCAAACATCGAAAACTGGAATCGGTTTTTGTTTACCGTCAATATCTGAATTCACAATAATTAACATGAATTGAATGAGGATGAATAACAATATTAAAATACAGTAGTTTTGTTATTCGTTGGTGACACTCCTGTTATTTCGAGCTGCCATCTGTCATTAAAAGTTAATAGGTATTTTTCAATCATGGGCAAATCGCACCGCAACGTGTTCGATGTACGTACGAACGTGTACTCATGTACAAGCGTTTTGAACATCTCGAAATTGTTTCTTTGGATCCAGCAAAATTCTGATTCGTTTAGAGTGTGCAAACATCAATAATATATTTTAATATTCAATGCATGTATCCTGTATTGAGCATTAAGTATCAAACACCAAGCATCGAGCAATGATATTTTTTTGTGAAATTTCATTTTTGTTGTTGTTTTTTCGGTACATTTTTTCTCTTTTTCTAGTCAAAAGAAAAAATAAGAGGAATTTGGTTGGTTCTCATTGTGGAATGTACTATGTTAGCTTTGCATATCAAATTTCGCATGTGATCGTGATTTATGAGCAATTGCATGGTACAAAAAATATTGATTACACTTGTGGCTTTTGACACAAAAGCCAACAAAGACTGTTGCTATACAAATTCTTTCAATTATATTGTTTATTTTGTTTTTTCTTTTTGGAGCAATCGAATTCAGGTGTGTAAAACACACAAATAATTGTGATTTGAATTGCTTGTATTTCATTATTATCATGAATAATGTCGTATTTGTTGTTATTGATTTGAGTGTTTGGATTTTGGATGGCCATCTGCATTTATAATTATGCACGAGTAAACGATGGAAGAAAAAAAACGAATTGCGATCGAATGTGAATCAGTTGTAAGAAAGATAGATGGAACCATTCGTTGAAGATATGTGCCAACATAAAATGTCAACTGGTATCTTAACAGCAACCAGACCAAGAACAACAAAACTCACATTCAATGAATGGCACATCGATTATTATTTACATATGAAACACACTTTTACATCGATTTATTGAAATTATTGTAAACGGGAATATCAAAATGACAGCGAAAATGGCTCAACCAGCAACATCACCCTATACTATTATATATCTTGTATAACTTGTCATAAACCATTTACCGGTTGCCATTAAACAAGCAATTACAATTTTCTATTTTGTTGTGTCAATGGTAAAGGAAATGAAACACTGGAACACACACACACACACACACACACAACCATAACACACATAATTGCCTCATAAAAAAATCAGCGTCGGTGACATATTTCATTTGACATCACCTTTCAGAATGTTTTTCTTTTTTGCTTGCTATTTCACCTGCTGTAAATTCTACAATTGAATTAGTGTTGTTCGTTCTGTTGCCTGTTGTGCTGTTACGGCCTTTCTTCATTTAGAACATTAAATACGAAAATTAGACACTGAAATGAGTGTGAAAAAAATACTGTGGTAGAAAATAATGCACTTTACACATAAACAAAGCTAAATTTTGAATATTGGATATGATGGGCTGAATGATTGTTTACTGTATTGATTTGACTATATTTGTTTGCGGCAAACAAAGCAGAAAATACAAAATTGACCAAAAACTGATAAGAATAGTAGTGAATATCATCGTCTCATGAATGTTTCTTTTCTGTATTTTGTCTGGTTTTGCCATGTCAATTGTCGAATATGTACGAAAATTAGCTTAGAATTGTTCTTTTACTCTCATTCATGCATTGTAATGGGATATTTAGTTTGCAATGATGCATTTTCTTCGAATCGAAATGCGTTGGCAAAAAAAAAGGAAGACATTTGATGAGAATAGAAAAGAATTTTTCGAATGAGAACGAAACAAAATACAGAAAGTAGTATAAAGTATAATGAAATAATTCAAATAAATTACAATAAAAACAGACGTAGTTGTTTTTTGCTCTATCTAACTGCATAGTGTACTTGTGTGCAGCGGGTTCGGTCCATTTAATTCATCTGCAATTCATTTTGAAATTATTTGAATGAGTTGAATGAAAACAATACGATGGTGGAGTTGAATGGAAGGCGAGTGCAACCTAGGAATATAATGACGGCCGAACGATTCATGTGGCCCAGAAAAATATGTCATTGTGATGAGCCATCATGGCTCTTTACACAAAGCTAAATTCAAGCACAATGTTCTATAGCATATTTAAAAGTAATAACACACTATATTCTCCCTCTTCCACTCCTTCTTTATTTCTTCTTCGGCTTATTTATTTTTTTCATTTCTTTTTATTTTTATTTTTTTTTTCAAGTCATAAACTAAATTCTACAATTCAATTCCGGCTTTTTTCATACAAATTATACATTTACAATGTTATTTTTTTCCAGCTGAGGAATATGTCTGCTTATCAGCTTGTCTATTGGCAATCTATGGCCTAAATTTTTCAAATTAATTTCAAATATTGGAAAAATGCCAAAATTTTAAGTCTCAACGGAAATGGAGAAAAAAAAATGGAAAAATTTCCCAATTAGAAAGAACACTTCAACCTTAAACAATTCGTTTTGATTTTGTTATTCTCTCTTTTTGCTTATATCCATTTGTCGATTCTACATTGAAAATAAAAAGAGCGCATGACTTTTTTGCCTGTTCCCAAATGCCATCAACCAACGACAATTCAATACGATAATTATAAGTGTTCCCAACATGTTGTGCACGACAAATGGTAGATGTGTACAGTGTACATATCAAGAAAGGCCATGGAAAAAACTCTCTACATGATTGTCTCATACAAATGTGTGGTAGTGCACCAAACCGGAGTGAAAGACAAAGAGGAAAAAAAAAGAGCGACTTCAATTTGGTACAATCAACATGATTTGGACTTGAATGTGGCTGAATGTCATTTTGGCATTTATATTGTAAATAAATGTGCCAATAAATGTAATCATATTCAAAAAATGGTGAAAAGACAAGCATGTGTGCAGTGTGCACAGTGTGCAGTGTGCATATTGCACATGATATGTGTCAGGCGGCAATAGTTCTGTTCGTTTGGTTTTTTCAATTTATTCGGTGTTGCGCAGCGCTTTATTGTTATGGTTTATCATTTTTGTTATATGTTACAAAGTGAAAAGTTCAACCAAGTTCACAATATTGACGCGGTCATGAACTAGACCAGCATAACAATTTTCGCTTTATTTGTCCGACTTTTCAATATCATTTTTTTTTTTACTTCTCCTTTTCTCTCTCTACATTCTTCTTTTCCATGCTGAATTTGTCTTATCGTTTTTCACTTGAATGTATTCGTCGTTTTTGTTTTGTTTTGTTTTTTGTTTTTTTTTTCGTTGATTCGTTTCATTGTGAGTATTGTTACTTTTGCTTCACTTGGTAAAATTAAATCTAATGAGAAAAAAAGCACAAAAGTGTGTGACACCATGCAAATATGTCAATGGTTTCACGTTTGCTTAGCAATTTGTTCCCCTTTAATTCGTCTAGTTGAATTAGATTTTCTTCAAACGAAAGAAAGAAAAAGAAACACGAACAAACTCCAATTTACCATCACTTTCGTTGATGCCCAACTGATTTCGTGCAGTGAATCAACTGAAACACTTGCGCGCACACTTCGAGTGAAAAAAAAAAATAAAGACAAAATCCAATTAAAAGTGAAAAATTAGCACCGCTGTTTGATCTATTGAAATAACTGATGACTCAAATCACAAGATGAATGAGCATTCATTACATATTTTGAGCTGCTCAGTGCTATGATATACGCTTTCAATTTGCATTCTCACTCATTTTATGATCCAAATTCGAATATAAAATGAAAAAAAAAAATCGAACCATTCGCCAATTTTCAAAAAAAAAAACCAAGAACTTGCAACAATTATCAATTATTTACACAAAAATCACAACTGAGGTTTATAAATCTGTACATATGAATAAATCGCTATTTTCTCACTCTCTGTGAGAGGATTTCGTGTGGTGGTGAGCTGATTTCCTTACATGTCTGTTGTCATACAAGTGTAACGTTACGAAGACCAATGGCAACACACAAAACCAAATTATGATTATTTATTTATTTATTCATTGAATTAACCAATTGATGTGTACGATTCGGTGTGTTCGAATTACTTTTTGGTTGTACTGTTTGTGTATCCATTTCATTATTGTTGTCATTAATAGCACACAGTTTGTTGTCTAGCAAACAACATGGAATTAGGGAAATTAAATTGGCACAGAAAACGAACATATCGTCACAATAAATCAAAAGAAAGTTTTATAATTGTATTTGATCAATCATCGATGATCGTTTTGGTCACAATGTACACGTACAAGCAAATAAAGTTCATTTTCCGGTGTTTTTACGCCACATTTTCGATATTTTTTTTTCTTCCTCTTCTTCTTCTTTTATTATTATTATTTGTTCTTAGGTGTTCTTGTCCAGTAAATGAGAAGAAAAAAAAGGAAAAACGGCTTGAAACTGAATGGGCGAACGGAATTAAAAAAACACCAATTGCTTTGGCAAAAACCGTGAAAAGAGGAATAATTTACAACATTTCTCCATCAATTATTGATTGTTAAGTTGCCACTAAGAGTGAATGGGCTCAAATAATAATACAAAGAAGAAAAAAAAAAACTCAACCAATTGTTGCATACATATTCCATTGTTGGGAATGTCGTTTCCTTTTTTTTTTTTGCTCTTTCTTTCGTTGCTTTTTTTTCGGCCTTCTTTCACTTCTCTACCAAAAACCAATAATAAATGATCAAATGCAATCGATTTCCCACCATTTATTCTCTTGAACCGTTTTGCGTTCAGTGTTGCGATGTCACAAAACGTTTTTGAATATTGGCAATACATGGCACATACAACCATTGAAGTTTTACGTGTGCCGCTTTTATGCTTAATTTACACACACCAATTTCCATTAAATTGTCTATCGTTCGGCTCGAGATGCTTTATTATTATTTCATTCCAGCCGTAGCTGACTATACGTTTGCTGTTTTCGTACCAGTTTTGTGGTAGTTCAAAATCAATTTATGGTTCGATTGTCAATGTCTTAGTAATTTGCATTGCAGTGTTTGATGTATATTGGCATTGAAAATTGTACACAAAAAAAAATTCAATAGTAATTCCATGGCCAAAAATTAAGTGCTTTAATCATTCCTTCAAAGAAAAGAAAAAAAAACGGCTAAACACTCAGCCATTTTGATTGTTATGTTCAATGAAAAAGTGAATGTTTGAAAATTCTAAGGTAGACAGGTCATGCTTAAAAATAGTTGACACATTTTACATGGGACAAAGATGGAAAATTAATTTCTAACAAAAAAAAAAAAAAAAAAAATAAAAAAAATCATGGTTCACATCAATAAACAAGGAATACCAAGTATTTGTGTGAGAGGCCAATTTTGGGCGCTAACTTCCAATTGAACCCGATTGAAAAATGATCAATTAGCTATGGAATTTGCCGGTTAAACAGAAAATTTAATTGAATTTCGGATCGGTTTGCTTTGGATCGAACTAACTAGCCAGCTTTCCAATTGTTCGATACTTTATTCATGGATTTTGATCAAAACATGTGCAAACATAGATGAGAAAAAGAAGAAGAAATGCCGACGACCTACTAAATTTACTCACAATTCGATTTGTGCATCGATATGTGGTTTTCCCGTAAAAAGATGTGTGTATATTTTATGTTTATTGGATACCTCATATATATGCGAATAGCGTACACTGTACACTGTACACACAGCATACAGGAGAAATGAATAGCAAAAGAATGAAATACGCTTAGGAACAGAAACGACCGCTGAAATCATCTTATCGATCACAGTTTAAAGTGAGATTGGAATTCGAGATTTTTAGTTTTCTTAATTTTCCATGCTGTTGTTGATGCAAACCGTAGCACAAAATGAATATATGTATATTTTATTGAAAAATTACGTCAACGAAATGGCAACACAATCGCAATAAGAACAACGGCAATGTTATTTTTTCATGCAGTATTTCTCCACTGTAAATGCTGTTGCTTTTCGCTTTGTTTTGGTTTTACATTTCCTTTGTAAGCGATATTTGTTATTAACATTATGTCAATCAGAAAATCTTTTTGTCCTTTATTAAATGCATTGATTTTGAATGCAAGCACAAAATATTATTCGCCAAGCACATTATTATTTGTGAATCATTCGGTTTATGCTTCTTATTAAACGCACATTGGTATCGATACGCCAAATTATGGATGACTGCATGTTCATCAAGTGAATATTGAATGCAATTATATGGCATGGCATTGAATTTCAAACCAAATAACACACTTCCGAATGCAACGAAAAAGAGTAAGAAACGCAATAACAGCAACAGACCCGTTGCTGGGTCCTAGCCCAAGCAGAATCACGTTCGGTGCGGTTTGTAACAAACATGCATATATTTAATATTTATACAAACTGTATTCACTCACTTATCCGCCTTGTACCACCTTAATACATTCGCATCCATTTTTTTCTTTTTTCGTTCTCACTCTAAATTGCTAAGGCGTTCAACGTTCATTCATCATCCATATTTGAAGATATTTTTCGTAACTTTTCGTGTCTGTCATAATTTTCTTTAGTTGTTCTGACGTATTTGGAATTTTTTATAAAGCAATGCACACAGTGCATCTTTGTGAATTCGATACGATTCGAATTCTGTCTTGTGTTTTGTTTTTGTTTTTTTTTCTTTCAATATCTTGAATACATATGCATTCAGTTATTTACTGTTTATTGACCTTATTTGCAACGTTCGTAATAATAATTTTTATTCGCTGAAGTTTTTCAGAATTTTCAGTGTTACACATAAAACGAATGCTGTTCGTTATTTTTCTGTTGCTTGTTCTTCATTAAATTTTTATTTTTGGTTTCGGGGTTCTAATTCTGGTTCAACTTGCATTCATCTTTTCAAGTGTTTGATATTCTGCGTTCGGTATATGCCGCATATATGGTTCATGCATTTCGTGTATTACTTTCATGGCATCCGAAGACTTTTCGCTCATTTTCTTTTTCTCTCTTTCTTCTTTATTTTTCACATCATATGGCCGTTTCCATTGATCTTGGCTCTCTTAGAGTTCAGTCGATCACTGATGTGTGAACGATTTTGCAATGCAAAACAACATAATTCCTCATTGAGATCAGTAGCATTATTTGATTCGGATTTTCTTTCTGTTTTTCGTTCGTAATTTTTGTTTTGATGGTTGTTGCTGTTGCAGTTGCTGTTATTGTTATTGAGCTTTTGCATGAAATCGATCCATATTCATATGAGCATCCATCACGTTTTTTTTATCCACTTTTGAATCATCAAATTGATCCGACCACATTACACCATTCCATTTTAATCTTTCAATTTAAGAAACATCATCTCCATAGCGCAATCATCTACGTTGATTGGCTTCAGATAATATTGATAGAAAATTGTTTCGACCGATCAAGACAAACCAGTAACCGATCAAATTTATATATTGATTGCATAAACTGGGTTTATTGGCTTTGTTTGTGTGTTCATTGTATTAGATTGAGTTAAGTCAAAACTAGAATAAAAATCGGAACGTTAACGAATAGAATGAAAAGAAACACATCACACACACACACACACACACACACAACTATCTATGTCGATCGCAAGTCAATGGTAAACAAATTTTTTCGTGCCATGGTTGCAATGTCAATGATTTATCTTCATTTGCATGTGAGAATGTCGTTGGTGTGTGGCGATAAAAGCGCTCCTATTTCGTATGCATTTCGACATCGACCAACTGACAAGTGTTAATCATTATAAAAAAAAATTCTTCGCATGTTCACTGCTTTTCCTTTTCATTTTATTTTGATGATATTAAAAAAAAACACACATCTTTCTTGCCCAAATGAATAGGTAAAAGTGAGACTAATTTGAACATGAATTATATTTTCTGAACGAAATACACGTGCGTAATTCCAACGAATTTGATATTGTCACGTGTGCATATCAAACGTGTAGGTAATTTCATTTTGACTGGACATTTGGACATTGTTTTTTTTTTGATGATATGATTTGTGTCTTGTTGTTTTCGCTTGATTCGAAAGTTTCAAAGAAGAAAAAAAATTTCTTTCGTTTATTTGTTTTTTTTTCCTCTCTGAACAATGAACTTTTTCTTTTTTTTTATGTGACCAGCAAAAAAATGACTTAACCTTTTGCTTTTGTTGACCAGTTAATTGTGAAATGTTTTTTGCTTTCGATCTCCTGTAAAAAATCAAAGCTATATCAT
The DNA here is from genome assembly GCA_000149185.1 of Mayetiola destructor. Taxonomy (NCBI): domain Eukaryota; kingdom Metazoa; phylum Arthropoda; class Insecta; order Diptera; family Cecidomyiidae; genus Mayetiola; species Mayetiola destructor. The sequence goes on from GL501518.1 coordinate 1,113,148, forward strand.
TCGAAGTAGTAGCCAAAGAAAGGCAAACGCAGCAATAACAAAGAAATGTGTCCAGTTAATTTCACTTATCACAGTCTGTTATGAGCTGAGAGATTTTTGTATTCAAAAATTTTAGCATTTAAGGCCATCAGCTAAGAATTATCAAGCTTGAATGGCTGAAAAAAAACCAGATTTTTTTAGGTTTCGAGTCGTAACTTCGTCAGATCAAATTCTACCTTCATTCAATGACATCAATTTAAATCAAATGTGTAGTGAAAAAAAAACGATACCGGCAGTCGTGTCTGGAATTTAAATTATAATTTTTGGCTACTGAAAAAAGGTCTTCTGTTTGAATCGAAAAAAGCTACCAGTTTCTTTTACTGTGAGAATTTCCTGGGCTAGATCGCATTGTATTCATAGCAAGTGATAAAGGCTAATCTAAAGATTTTAAAGAAAAAGTGACAGGTCATGAAATGTCATTTAAACTGACTCACGTGAAATAGCAAACAAAACAAACAAACAAAAATGCAAAGCGAATGAGCCTGAATCGAAAGCAAATGACGTTCACCGAGAATATAAAGAAAATTAAAGAGAATAAGAAAAAAGAAACAATTCCAGTCGATTCAACCTAAAAAAAAATATATATTTTTTTTTCTCTTTTTTTTAGTCTCATCGAAATCAAATAAACTGCATTGCAATTGTTCAATTGGGACATATTTGTTTGTCGTTATTTGAAACTTGAATCGATGAAATGAAAGTTATACCTTGATCCATGAATTCAATTAATTTTTCGCAAAAGAATTTCAATTCGATTGACAATTGACAAGTATACATAATTACCGGCCTGACATTGATTTGAGAATTATTTTCGCTTGTTTTGCAGGTTGTGAGTGCATGCACATTGTATTGAAATCATTATCCAATCATCCAAAGCCTGATACGAAGTTGAAAGGTAAGTTTCATTTAAGATTAATTTTTGCGTTGATAATGCCGTTGCGCCGCGAGATTTGTATTTCTTTTTCCGCAAGTTTTCTCTCTTATTTGCATCATTGAAGACAATTTGAATTTGTATTTGATATTAGAGGCAATAAATTTTGAGCATTATGAGCACCAATCACAATAATAAAAATTTATAAATATATTTATGATGACTCACATAGCACACTTCACAGGCACAGACGATAGGCCTCTAAATACTGGCCGTTCCAAAAAAAAAAAATATATATATATTTATATTTTTCTCAGATTATGCAGATATATGAGAATCGTTGCACTGATTCTTGATCATACGATCCGAAGACCGTTTGGGATCGACATCTGCATTTGCATCTGCATCTATTTATAATCATTTTATTTCATTCATTCATTCCAATGCTTTTCAATGATGCTTTTGAATCATAAAACCGTCACTTGTCCAATATTATAGCCGAGTATTTGTTTGTGATGTATATATCATGTGAATTAAACTTGAATAAAGCACCGAGTGATTTGTTTTTCTTTTCTATTTCGCTTTTTGTCTTTTTTTTTCATTTTCGGGATGTATGCCAATTCGAAAATTAAGCCCGTAGTGTAGATTTAATGCTTACCGTTTAGTGTCTTGAGCCGTCATATGAAAATCATTAATCAAAATTTCCAATGAAGCTTTTTATAATACTTGGCACTGGAAATGTATAGAAATGTATGTGGCATCATCGAACGCACCATTGAACCCGTTATCAAAATTTTTTCACGATATGCTTGCTGAAAAAAAAAAATAATAATAAATAAATACAGAATACAATGTGATATGTATGCCTATAGCAGTAGAAGAGGATGAGAATAGAATAGATACAGAAAAATTGAGCGCAACAGAAATTTTTCATTTAGTTATTCGTTATTCGTATATTCGCATTTGTTGAATGCTGCATTCAAATTCGTTTGAATCAATAAAACAACAAACAGAAAATAGTTTTCACATGCATCCGTTGTTCGTATATAGCGACGAACAAAAATTGAATATCAAAGCATATGCAAAAAGGCCATTCATTCATTCATGGATCATGGATCTATAGCAATATTCAAATACACATTTGTTTGCTTAAGACTTTTAAACGAATTTTCGATTTGTGG
>GL501518.1:1120252-1151477 GCA_000149185.1 Mayetiola destructor
TTCTTCCTCTCTCTCTCTCTCTCTCTCTCTCTCTCTTCTTCTCTCCGTATTTTCGAATGTCTAAAAATGATGATTAAAAAATTCGATAAAATACCTAACCTTGCAAATAAAATAACAAAACAGCAATATACGAAACTCACCAAACAAATCTGAATGGTTGAACCACTTTAACCGGAACCTGCATTAACAATTGATAAAATAGAATGAAATTCAATCATATAATGATCAAGAATTTTGTTCAATGATTTTGCCGATCATGAATGAATAGCCGGCGAATGAAATTAGCCAACAATAAGCGAATCAAATGAACAATGAACGAAATAAAATTAAGTAAAGCGATTCAATGATGAAGCAGATGATGGCAATGAATATTTATAGTCCTCGCCTTCATGGTTTCATTTCCACGAGTTGCTGCTTGCCTAGTTGCCGGCTACCAGTTTGTCAGCAATCGACAGAATTTGAATGAATGGCACTTGAAATCATTGAAATGCATAGATTTTCCGATTTTCGTTAGCGAATTTGGTGCGTAAAAATGAACTGCAAACGGTATTTGCTGTTGCGCTAAACGATAAAAGCGCACAAAATATCCATAAAGAATGGGTGAAATTCGAAGTGGAATTTTTATCGTTAAAGAAAATAGAAAAAAAAACCCATTAACAACAATCGATCGATGATCGTTACTTCGATGACATTTGACAGCTTGTAACATGTGAATTGATACAAATATACAATTGACGAGTCCCGTTCGCTTTGCCGGCTGCATTTCAATAGATGGAAAATTAGTAATTTAATTGCATTTGAAATCGATTGTGCGATCAGTTTCAATTCAACAAAAATCGACAATTTGTTTTTTTCTCTTCATCTCTTCTTCTCAACTTTTTTCTCATTCTGTTCATTTGATTTTTATTCGATATTCGGTCCTGAGCTCGATTCAGTTACCATTTTTGTTATAGTCGTTGTGGCTGCATTAAATACAAGTAGTTGTCATCGACACTCGAATGCTTTAAATTTTATTTGTAGAACAAATCGGTTTGCCGCTATTGTTGTGCACCAGTGCACAAATTCATAATGATATCTTTTGAATACAATTTGTAAAACAATGTATCACTTTAACGGCATATTCTGAATGGCAAACGAACAAATCGAATGGAATGCGAAGGCAAAGTATGCACAATGCACATACAAATACAGTGGCTTCAAATGATAGAGTGGACGATTCAATGGAATCGATCAAAGGCATTCATCAAATCCCCATAAAGAAGCTACAACAGTCACTTCTGACCACTGACCGCTGACTTGTAGTCAGTTTAAATCTTTAATAATTGGGCATTAGCATTCCATTCGAATGAACGAACTGATTTTCCGACACAAAATTCCACCAAAATTGATCAATTGAATAGAAACACCGGAACAATTCAAAAAGATTCAGAAATGTTAGGCAAAAAAAGGAAAAACGAAATGCTTAGCAAAAGTATACCAGTTTTTTTACTTTTGATATCTGCAACAATTTCAAATGCTAATCCTGCAAATATAATTAGTGATACACAATAAATAATACCTCAACCTAAATATTTTGCAGAACTTTATGAATATGTGAATTATGAATAATACTATGTGTGTATTGTGAGCTTATGAGCTGTGTGTACAGCAACGGTGTGAATGAAGAATTGAAAAAAAAAGAACGTTCGAACATTTGAACAAATCAAAATTATTTGAAGCATTCAATAACATGTCAAATGGAATGCGATGGCAGTGAGCTGTGAATATTGTTGTTTGAGTGAAACAGGAAGAATATCGATGACACCCACACGTAAACCATTCATGTACCGACATAAATTGCCATTTTATCATTACACCGAAATCGTATAGTGCCGCGAACCGTTTCAAAAAACAACAACTCAAAATAAGAGCATAACGTTAAGAACGTTGTATCGAATTAATGACATTGTTTAACTTCATAATATTGTAATGTTTCAATATTTTTTACTTTTCACGACTTCATCGTTTCCAATTCATCTGTTTCGCTCATTATTCGCATTTTGTTCTGCATTTTCATCGTTTGCTTCTTCTTAATATTTCATATTATTTATTTAATTTTTCAATTTTCTAATATTGTTAGTATTACCAGGCTGTTGGAATATGCCCGTTGCTAATGTTCACACCATGCGAACAACATCAAATTTAAAATAGAATTATAGTTGCTTTTTCCGAAAAAAAAAAACACAAAAAAAAAACTAAAAAGAATAGAAGAAGAAGAAAAATGTTTGAATTCTTAACACAGAGACCGACATCTGAATGAAGAGCTGAACAAATTTTTCGTATGGAATTCATTTTTATTTCGTTCAATTGGTTTTGTTTCCATCGTTCGTTTCAGCTATTCTGAAAATTTGAAATGTTTCTTTGTTAGAAGTTTTGTGTCTGGCAGAAATTAAGTATGCATTCAATAGAATCGTTATAGGTCATGTTCGTTCATGATACAATCATAGGCCTGAATGCACTCCCGTATTCCTATTCTTATTGAATATTGTATAATATTATTTGATATTATGTGTGAGTTGTGATTGCATTTGTTTCTTGGGAACATATTTTAGAAAGACAACGGCAACGGCAAATATTTGATGTTTCATAACAATTAATTTATTCAAAATATTATCTCATCTATCAAACGATCAATGATCAAAATAGAAAAAAACCTTTTCCAAAATATCACATTGTGAATTGTGTGTGAGAGAGAGAGAGAGAGAGAGAGAGAAAGGTGAATGACGATGCTGCAAAAAGCATAATGATTTTAGTTTTCTTCTCATTTTTTTTTTACACCATAGAATGAAATATGAAATGTGGATCATTGTCATTAATCCAGTAAACGCAAACATGATTAGAATAAACATTACTTTTTAATTATGGCATATTACAAAGCAAATAAACATATTTCATATGATGATCATTACGCATTTGCTCAACTGGAAGTCAGCCACACGAAGTCTGATGCACGGAATGATGTTGTTGCTTATTTTTTTCCCTTCGATTTTTGTTTCTTTCGTTTCTCGTGTCGATCATTTATTGTCTAAATGAGAAGATGTCTTAAAGTTGGCACATGAGATTAAGATGACTTTTGTACCATTGAGCAAAGGTGAAGGCATTAGATTTCCGTTTTATATCTCATTTCTCATTTTTCTCATTTCTCATTTTTCCTAACTACAATAATACTTTTTATGTTCGGTTAAAACGCACAATGATTCACGTGTTTGATAAATTTCAATCCAGCTGAGCCATAATCATCATTCTTGTCTGGTGTGACCCATATTTGTATGTGGTGTGCAAAGTATAAACGGTTAAATTCATAAATTTACAATTCTCTCTTATTGGTGGCAATTCAGGATTTATGAAGAAAAAAAAAGAAGCGTTGTGAACTTTGTAAAATGCGAATGATAACGCATATAAATACAAATCACGATTATTTATTAAAGCGAAACGGTTTCCATCGAAATGACTCGGATGTATGAATGCGGTGTGTAGTATCCAATCTAGATTAAATTCCATTGTCCATTACATCAAAATATCAATTTGTTCGAATGCTTTTCGAGCTGCTAGCTCCAAGTGCATTGGAACCAATAAACATTCCTGGAAAATAATAATTATTGGCAATATGAAGAAGGGAATGGAGGAAAAAATATTTTGCAATTGCGCTGCATAAAAAGACATTGCCATGCATTGTAATCGCAATAGCCATTTTGATCGAAATCAAAATTTAAAAAAAAAAACAACAAAAACAACTGAAGTCAAAAGAAAACAAAAATTCTTTTGTTACCAAATTGAATGAGAGCCAGAGTTTTATTATTAACAAAATACATATACGAACGACAATGGCTAAAGCCAGATGGACTCGATTGCGTATTCGAACGGAAGGTATTTTAAAGAGTATCACTATTTTAGATGTTTTTGCTTAAAACTATACGATCCATGCAACACAATTGATGAGAATACACCATGCACCATCATTCGGACGATAGAATTGAAAAATGTCTTGAAAATTGAAATTACACAGTTCATTATTAAATTATGTGAAACGGTTGTAAATTGTAAATGTGCGCGGGACGCGAAAAAAGAAGATGTACAGTTTATATTTTTTTTGCATGCATGCATACTGCATACCGATGCCTCAATGGTTTTCCGATTGCTTCTATTATAAGCTTATAAGCTTGTCTTCAACTATGAATCTATATTTTATATGTAATTCAACACAATTTTGTTTGCAATATATATTGCATTGCCAGTGGTTGGAGAAACCAACAAATAAAATAAAATAAAATCTTAACAAATACATTACGTAATCTATCTTGAGCCCAGTTTTATTAGTATAATCTTGATGCAGAAATACGAAAAGAACAACAAATTCTGTAGATTAATAATAAAATTATAATTTTAAATGCAGCATCGACGGGCATTCTAAATCATTTAAAAGTTTTATTATTCAACGCCATGCAGAATAAATTCATTGAACCAATGTATTGCTGTCAAAGTAGAAAAAATGAATTAGTGCTGAGTGCTGAATAAAGATTCGGTTAAAATTGGATTGCAAAGATTACAACTAAACTTTATATTCATTTCAGTGTTTGTTGGCCGTTGGTAATAAATTTCTTGTATAATTATCGGTTTGAAATGTTAGACTTCAGAATTATTTTCACTTTTTTTCCTGTGAAATGGCGATGGCGTCGAAAAACCTTGTATTATTGTATATGTTTATCGTTGAGCCAATGTCATTATTAAGTCAATAATTAGTTGATCCTTACTGTCGTCAACAAATATGTTTAATGTTAAATACAATGTACACACACACAAGTGAACAATTTTCGTTTCACATATAAATATTATAATACCTGTTTTAGATGTTTATCTCTTCGATGCGAAACCCTTATCGCTAATGAACAAATGATATTTTTGGTCTTTGCTATGATGCCCAACTAAATCCATTCATTCACCAATCTGATGACGACCAACGATGCAGTGTACACTGTGCAGTGTACATTTGGTATTTGAAGAATGTTTTGCGTTTTATTTTCGATGAATTATATGAGATAACAGTGAAAATATGATGATAATAATGCTATTATTGCATTAGAAACCAAGCACCGGAAATTCTGTGTTGGCTTTCGAAAAGTATTTATAGACATAATGAAAATATCTGTAATATGAATGTGTAATCAATCTCTTGTGAAATGTGGTCGGTAATATGTGCTGAAAGAATATTTTCTCTGTTACTTCTCCGCCATCCACAATGGTGGAACAAATATTGGTTATGGATGTTGTCGTTGTCGTTTTTAGTTATTTCAATAACTCTCTTCAAGTTTATTTTACATCAATACAAACCATTTGATCGTGTAGAGTGAGTTCTCAGAATGATCCCTATCGATTTTGAGGAAGTATGAGACTTCATAGTATTTTTTATGGCTACTATAGTGCACCCTATGAAATTTCTTTCTGACATTTTTTTGAATTATTTTCCAATTTTTTTTTTTGTCGTCAATCGATTGGAAATCGTTAAAACGTGTATAAAAACAATTATTTTTGAAAAAAAAAAATTTGTCCAAAGGCTCCCCCTGCATTAAAAAAAAAAACAAAAATCAAAACATCATTCAAGTGAGAAACTATCAGAAAATCTCAAAAAATGTGGGAAAAAGTATGTTTTAATCTTTAAATCCGTTTTTTTTCTCATTATTTTCCATTGTTGTTGTTGCTTCTGTTTTCATCATGACCTCACAATCCGTTTATAAGACTTTACATCATTCACATGAACATTTGCCTGAGCGATCTACTGCGTGGTCGGAGCCATCCTATTTTACCAACCTGTTGAAATGCCAACAATTGCTTAAATTTTGTGCTTTTTGTGAACATTGTGCATTGCACAATGCATAATTTCCCTGAAGTGTTCCGATATCAAACATCGATGCATTCAAATTACGGAAGAGAGAATGAAAAAATGGTCGAAACAAACTAAAGAAAATAAAGAAAAAAGAAATGAAAAAGAAAAAATTTGTCGCAAAACAGGAAAATGCTGAAAATTTAACGCTTTAAATTTTAAAAGGCATTCAGCTTTGTTTGCCCATCCTCTGTTTTTGCATGAATTCGTTTGGATTCGTCATTTTATGGCAATACATTAATTAAAATGATGTTTTATCAGATGCCAATGGAAGTATTGAAATGTCTGTTAATCATGTAAATAAGCAATTTTGTTTATTTGGCGTGTTTGTTATATAAATGTGAATGTGAATGTGATATCCAGGTCGCATGGGATCTTATGTCCATGCATACACGCAATCATCAGTCAATGGTTTTTATTATCTCACAAAAGACAAAAGCAAAGAAAAAAAAAACGGAAATCGCGACAACCAAGTGAAACTTTTCTCATTTTTATTTTAAGAAGCAAGAAGCAATAAATAAGAAAACATTAAAAATGTGCTGTTGGCTTAATATCATGGGATATTTCGCTCCTAAGAATCGTTCTGATCAAATTTTCAGATAAATAAATCAAGAAAATCGTCAGCAATTTTCATTAATTGAGCTTTCAATTTTAATGTCCACACGAATTGAATTATCGGAATTATCGGAAGAAAAAGTGAAAAAAGAAAAGTTGACGCAAATTTCTAGTGAATTGAAAACGTTCATTGATTTGTGATTTACACAGAATGACTGATTTTTATATAAACATAAAAATTTATTTAATTTTTGCACAAACACACAGACACACACACACACACCTCCCATTTCTGGGATCCAATTCACCGGAATCCATGTTTAGATATAATGAATGCATAATTTGTTGCGTGAACGCAATAAATTTCAATTACGATACATTGTTTTGATTGATTGTCATATGATGGTTCATAGTGAACGGTAAATAGTTTAATTGAAAAAAAAAATAAGTGTCGATTGAACGTTCACATCACGACATCATTTAAACATTAAGTATTAACCACACAAGCCATGCGGATTGTGGATAGTGGATAGTGATGCCAATTCCAATGTTATTATTATTGTTGCCACCATTATTGTAAATCTATTCATTTCATCAACGAAGAAGTTTTATCCATCGTTTGCTTGTTGTTCATATTTTGCTCTTTGTGCAAAATACGCAAAACATATGAGAAACTAGAGTCAGTATCTAAACAAACCGAATGCCATGATTTGAACTCTCCACCTATGCCAATATTGAGCGACAAACGTTTAGTAATGAATACCATGTAATTAAATGATTTTGTTTGATGTGGAACATTGTTTAAATGGGTGGATTTTTTGCCATCATTTTTCAACATTTCCATTCACATTTATAGACCAATAATAATAATGATATGTGTTCAAAATTAATGTCATGAAGAACACTCGAAGATGGATTATACGGAGCATTTCTGAACGATACATTCGTGTTTGTCACAGCTTAAATCGTAAATCGTGAACACACGAAATAAGCATTCACCTCTGCGCTTGAAACGAAAAATTAAATAAAAATGTAACCAAACCAAATATATTGTTTCAGTTGATGCAATAATGATTTCACAAAAAAAAAAACAACAAAAACCATTAAGGGGAACATTTTATTTTAAAGCAAAATTTTCAGTAGAAATGAACTTTTCTAATTATTTCAATTTTATTATTGCCTTATTCTGGCCTTTCGGATCATGGATAGTGTTGAATGTGGAATAAGTGAATTAAAAACGCATTAATTCCTATTGAGAATTTGTACAATGTAACCGCATATGTGTATAGGTTGGTTCGTTGATTTGTTCGAATATTTAAATAATTTTATGATGGCAATGGCACGAAAGAAAAGCGAATGGAACCAAACACATTCATTTGCCAATGTGTGAGATACGCATCTGCAATCTGGCTAACGAAATTAACAACAACAAAAATAAAAATTAGAAGAAAAAAACTGTCTAAACAATTCACAATGCAATTTACTGATGTTTTCAATCGCAACGATGAAAACAATTGATCGTCAACGTAATTTCATTGGAATTTACCATGTGTAAATGTTCAATGTAAACTGTACACTGTACACGCATGTACTAAAACCTACACGATGGCTAATATGAATGAAAATAAAGTGAACATTTGTTTGCAAATTGAATTTCAAATGTGCCATTTTCAAGATTTTTCGAATTTCCAATTCGATAGTTTTGTATTACGAACAACGAATAGTTGCGCTCCATTCTAAATACACGGTACGATATTCCATTCGAAAAAAAAGAGCGACAAACTAAAACGAAAGATGGTTTATGTGTCACCAAAACCCGTACCGTTTTTTTTTTTGCTGCTATATTCACATCTAACAAATGCAACAGTCACTCAAATGAATCGCCACGTACATGTATTTCCGGATATTTGTCTCTCTTGCTCACTCCCCCTCTGTCTTACTCGCTTTGATTTGACTGTTTTCCAAACGAACGAATTTGATTGCATTAAATCCAAAAAGGGGGTTAAACATTATTCCAAATGGATATTCATCGATTGGTCCAATGGTCATGTTTGGCCGCGTGACATAAACCGAATGAAATAATTTATTGTTCAAATGCGCATTATCGACAATACCAACAAATTTCACATCAATACGCAATGAAAATAATGATGAACTCAAAAAAGAAATGAGAAAAAAAGGCCACAGAACAAGAATGATAGAATGAAAGATTCTCCTTTATCTGGAATGTGCAGTTGTAATAATTCACTTGCATTTCTACAATGTTTGTTCATTGCAAATGAAGTCGGCTACATGCATTATAATGAACCGCTAACATTTCTTTGGTGTTTGATTGAAAAATAAAAGCATACATCAACAACAGCATTTTAGCCACTCGCAACAACACACAAAAGTGATGAGAGTAACACAATCACAACGACACACACACACACACACACACACACACACAGCCAGCTTTTTATGAAACAAAGAATGAGAATAGAATTGTGCAATTCGCGTTACATGCGTGGAAAGAAAGAAGAAGAACGAAACGATGATGAACTCAAAAAAGAAATGAGAAAAAAGGCCACAGAACAAGAATGATAGAATGAAAGATTCTCCTTTATCTGGAATGTGCAGTTGTAATAATTCACTTGCATTTCTACAATGTTTGTTCATTGCAAATGAAGTCGGCTACATGCATTATAATGAACCGCTAACATTTCTTTGGTGTTTGATTGAAAAATAAAAGCATACATCAACAACAGCATTTTAGCCACTCGCAACAACACACAAAAGTGATGAGAGTAACACAATCACAACGACACACACACACACACACACACACACACACACACAGCCAGTCTTTTATGAAACAAAGAATGAGAATAGAATTGTGCAATTCGCGTTACATGCGTGGAAAGAAAGAAGAAGAACGAAACGAAATAAATCTACACACAATTTCTGAATTCAACCAAAAAAAAAATAAAAAATAAAGAAATATTACCCTATTAGCCTAGCCATACACCATACGCGAAACTAAGTTGCAAAAGGTGCAATTGCATGAAATACTATACAAATACATAACAAAATGCATCAGAGAAGTGTGGAGTGTGAAAAAGGAGAGAAAAACACAGAAGTAAAGTGCATTTGTTGTGTATGATCGAGAAATTACAGTCCAGCGCATGGTTTTGAGTTAATTCTTAAATGTTTTATGTGCAAAATGAAGCCGGTTTTAACGGTTTTCCATTAGCATGGATTTAAGTTTCAGGTGCCACATTTTAAACACGCTTTATTTACCTGGTTCATTTCTGTGATGCTCTGTGATTCAGTGTTCAGTTTTGTATTATTTTTATTTTTATTTTTATTTTCATTTTTATATTTAGATGTTTGTTGTTTCCATTTCAGTTGGCTTCATTCAATTTTGTTTACTGGAAGCGCACCAAAAACAATAATATTTCAAACCCAAATGAATTGGCATGTGCTCAATGCAACAACAATCCCGTTTGCCTTGCTCTCTATTTTGTGTATGTGTGTGTGTGTGTGTGTGTGTTATGTGGCGTGTAGATCGCAATACACTTTCTTGAAAACTAGAAATTTAATCGTCGAGAATCGCCTAATTTCAATTGCGCTCAAAAACGAAACGGGATTTATTTCATTGTTGGATTACTTACAACAAGTAGTAAATATGTGTGTCCTCAATTGATGAAGATAAATATTTTGCATCCAAATAATAAATTGATTGTGCTATTTATGTTTTGTTCCAATTTGTATATCTACTTTTCCGTCAGCTCAACGAATTTATTGACCGAATGTTGGTCAAAAATGTTTCGATCTCGTTCTATCGTCAAAAGATTGATTTCAATCATTGGCAAACGTTCATTGAAATGGTATGACGCTAATCAGTTATTCGTTGTTGCTATTCTCGTTTCTTTCATTCGATTTGAATTGATTTTGTTTTGGTTTTGTGTGTTCAGCTTTGTTTTTGATATGTCCATCGATTTCGATTTGTTTGTTGTTCGAAGGCGCCACATTCAACGGATAAGCAATTTTCAGCTGCCCCGTTAGGTAAATGACTTTTCAATTGTATGAGATGATGTTTTAATTGTGCCGCACAATTCGAAATTCTTCGAATGTATTATAAAAATATACATTCGAAGAATTTCGACTCTCACTAATTGAATTTTTTTCTGCGCTCCTGAATTCATTTCATTTCGTTACCGTTCCAATGTTGAAAATGAAATGAAAGAAGACGACAAAAAAAAAATAACGCTCATTGCTATGCTGTGAAATCAATTAGGAAAAGAAAAAAGAAAATAAATAATACCAAAATGAATGTTGAACGATGGTTATACTCCATACTCCATACTAATCATGAGTGTAACGAACTCAGTTTCACAACAAAATGAACCTAGCCACTGTTCAATGTATACTTTTATACGGTGGCCTGATGATGACAAAGCCACCAATAGTCTCGAAAGAATATCAAACGAATAAATTCCGATTGGAAGAAAGGAAGGAAAAAAAAAATGAAAACAAAAAATAAAGAAAATGAAATGGAAGAAACGATAAAGACAACACCGTCAACAAAGTCAACGACGACATAAATATGTAGCAAAAAAAATGGTTACCGTCAAAATCTCATCACCATCACTATAGATCGCATAATAAACATATTTATTCATAACGACGGGTAGGCAAACGTTGCTTGTTGAATTCATCGTGGTTAATACATCATTTAATTATAACAGTTTCGGCAATATTGCACGTATGCTGTCAAATTATGCCCGATCATCGTCATTTCGTTTGATATGTGATGGATGGAGATGAAACACCTTGCTTGATGTGATTGCCCAAGTTTCATGTCCATATATTTTGTTGTTGTTGTTATTATTATTATTATTATTATTGGTTTTTTTTTTTAATTTAAGCTAGTGGGACTGGTTGTGTTGTGGCTCTCACATTTTTTGCTCTCTTTTATTAGCATTCCTATTTTTATTCAAACGATAAAAACTGAGACGATCAAACAATCACTGTATAATTGGATAGATACATATAATGTTAAGCAAATGAAAAAAGAAAACTTCCCAGGTTGGGTGGCGGTAGCAGCAATAGTGGTTCTAGTATTACAAAAAAAAACAACAACAAATAAAAGATGAAGAAAAAGAAGAATAAGAAGATGAATGCCTCTATTTTTTCTTATTCGAATTATTCGAAATGAAGAAGATTCCATTCAAAGTGTTGGTGCTGGTTCTACGACAGATAAATCAGAATTTGATTTCGATGTAACATCATTTATTTGAATTTTTCTTCTCTTTTTTTTTGAAAAAAAAGGAATATTTTTATTTTGTCATGAACGAGCGTGTGTGAATCATTTCTTTGGATGGGCACACTAAAATTTGCATGTGAATCTCTGGCCGTCTATCTATTTGGTGTAAATGATTGTTTCCATTTCTATTTTTCTCTATCTTTCAAAAACAATGAAACAAAGCGAAACATTAACGGCCATTTGAATGAGTGCGTATTACACAAACATGTGAACAATTTTACATCGTGTGGTTCCAATAACTGCAAGCACTCAGCACTGAACACAGAACAAATGAAGAAAAATTATATTCGATGCGTGTTATTTTATTCTTTTTTTTCCCTTTTGAAATTGTTATTGTTTTTGTTTAATGTTAACACACAATGCAGAGCAATGAACATTTAATATTTCATTAAATAAAATGCATTTTTTTCTCATTTACAATCGAAGACCAAACGAATGAAACGAAAAACAAATTCTGAAATTACACCGTAAAATGCACAGTGCACAGTGACGATTTCAATGCCCTATTATGTCGATATTCAATAGATACAAATACATTCGGTTTTTCAGCCTTCGGTGTTTTCCCTTCTTCATACATCATACATCATACATCTTGGTTTCCTTTCCGTTCCTCATACATCAGATCTCACACTCAATACTTAACCATTACCGTTTCGACTATTTGCTGATATGTGCGTATTGGATCGATGATGGGCGATTTATTCCTTGTTAATTCATATCGATCGTCTGAATGTAATGATTGAATTGAGAAGAGTGTGCCGTGTGTCGGAATACATATTGCATATTGCTGTATATTTGATTAGTATTTCTCTGGATGCGTAATTTCTTCTTCTTCTTCTTCTTCTTTTTTTGTTTTTGTTTTTCTTTTTCTCTTTCCATTGTACATCCCAAGAAGTTCACGGTCGATAATCAATTTTGCGAAAGGCATTAAATCAAACATAAATATTTTATTAATAAATGTACACGAACTGACTGAATGTATCGCTTTCAACACAACAGAAACACCAGATGAAAAAGTGTTGGAGTGCAGCCAGAAAGAATTCGACAATGTTTTAACGGCGATAAATACAAGAAACAAAACTATTATTTCTACTCGAAGATGGACCATGAATACATTTTTTTTTTTTAAATATATTTTGTATTTTGTTTCAACAAACGTTCCGAATGAATCACTAGCATAGTTCTTTCATATTAATTCGTATTATAATCGATATATTCAATGTTTAGTAATTTTGGCAAAGAACACTTATTTCACTCGATTTTGCCCACTGACATGTACATTTCCACACTAATTATTATAATACATATTCAAAAATTCCAACAATAATGGACGCATTAATTCGCATTCGAAATGCAAATTATTAATTTATGGGCAATGGGCAGCCATCAATAAATCATATGACTGAAGTTCGACACTTCAAGGTTAGAACCGTCAATATAGCAGACATTTTAATTGAATCGCATACGAAATAACACAATACAAAATACAAACATAAAATATGAGTTGTGAATCATCACCGTGTGCACACGGGAAAGCATTAAAAATTTAGAGATGAGGTCAACGTCATGTCAAAACCAAACGAAAAGAATAAACATTTTTCCTTCTAACAATGAAAATAATGAGAATTTGCGATTTGTTTCTTGTTCGATACAACAACAATCGAAAATGGTATAAGAGGGTGAGTGAGAAGAAAATATACTTGATGACCATCATTCAGTTGAATGTTGAATGTTCAAATCGTTATCGTCAGTCAAATACCTTTTGTTCAATGGTTTATAAAATGCATTGATAATTTACAGCTTCCCGTTTTCATTCCCGTCTTAGTCACTCGTATACACACACACACACACACACAAACTTTCCGAATGCGAAATACAAAGAGCTCATAAAATAATAATTCATTATGTTTTACATCATCGTTCGTTCTGAGATTTCTCACTTGCGATTTTCTTTTCACGCCTTTATTGGTCGATTTTCTCCATTCCTTATGTAAATCGTTTCATAGACACATACACACGCAATTTCTCCGTATTCGTTCATTTATGTCATTTGCTATTGTGCATTTATTTTGGTTTTTTTTTTTGCTTGATGTGTTCAAACGAATGATCTCTTTTCCAAATTTTTCGTCATATTTGTTATATTTTGTGGTCACGACTCAACAGTTTTATCGGTGTTAACGATAATACCAAATGAAAAAAAAAAAAAACTAAAAGACTCAACACATCAACCATACTGACAATTAGTTGACAGAGAAATTTTTCTTTTTCGCATGCAATAAGCATTATCGTATGTCCATCATCTGGCACTTTTTAATATATCGATTAACACTAACTTATAATCATTATTATTATGCCATATGCCCAGTGGTACTCAGACATTATTATTCATTGCACCGAATCGGTCATTATCAGATATCGAATAATCATCATCAACATTATTCTTTGTTAAACAAATGATGATATCGATTCATTTTCCTTCTCTTCCGTCCCCATTTTTGGCGCATCAACCAAAATAATATACTTAATGATAAATCGGAAATTTCATCTGAATTGAAAACATTTTTGAGCACAAAAATCAAAATTACATAATGCCATTTCATGTATTGTTTGCATCGGCAATGACCCTTAATGATTATTATTATTATATCAGATGTATCGTGTGTAATGTGTAATAATCGGATGAGCAAATACATTTGGCCATCGCCTACAGAATTTAAGCAATTATACGTGTTATTCTCAGTGATTTTCGACATCCAATGATCTGCATTCCAATGATCTTCAATTGAATAGTAAACTATCTTCGGAAATTATATTTTTGGTCGGAAACATAATGAAATCTTTTGCTGGATATTTGAACGAGAAGAAGAAAAAAAAACAACGAAAATCGTTTATTCGATGCCTTCGTAATCTTATAATTTATTGCTTAACAACAATTCGAAACTAAGCCGATAAAAATAAGAGCGATGACGTCTCAATTTCGGCTTATGCCAACTTAACACGGAATACACAGTCGATAACTACAGTTCAAAAACATCAATTTACAATTGAATCAATATTTTTCATTTCTTTGTTGTTTTTTTTACGTGTAATGTTTATTTTTCGTAGTTGTTGCTGTTAGTAGTGGATGTTAAAAAGAAAAATTTGAATTATAATCATTTGATCAGTGATTACTGATCACCTCTCTGCCAAACCAGCAATACCAGCCATACCAGCAAAATCTTTATGAATAGGTCTTTCAAATAAAATAAATAAAAGAATGAAATTCTTTGTAAAACGAAAACATTTCAAGCTTTTGCTTTCAGGCAATTTAACAAGCATTTATTTGGATCTTTAGCAAAGTATACGTATTACATGATTTCTTTTCGTAAAGAATTTCTATAAAATTTAAAACATAACGACACACATAGACATCTTCAGAATTTTAACCATCCGCCACAAAATCACAAAAAATCACAATGGTTAAATTCCCCGATTTTGTTCGATCACTAGACCTGGCATTAACAAATATACCTTAATGCTTACCTTATTTCTCTTTAACTATTTCCTTCTCTATTGACGGTTGATGCTGATGCTATTATTCAATCGATAATCTAAATTATTATATATTTTAAGTCAATTTCATTTTCATCGCTTCAGTCCATCAGCTCAATTTTCGTAGTCTGTTGCTGTTTCAGATTTTATTTATTTTTTTAAATTTTTTGTTTTTTTTATTTTTCGTATAAAAGAATTTTCGATAGTTGTCGATTTACTGGTTATTATTATTATTGTTGCTGAGGCCTGATGCCATTATTGACTGTTTTCTCAATTACATTTCAGTTTCGATGTAATATTATTTCCTAAATACAGTCAAGTCTTTATAAAAGTACCATTTCTCAATTGTAGACCACTTGGCCCGCAATCAATGTGGTCAATGAAGGAGACATCCTGTTATGAAGATGTTACGTACACGAATTTATTTTTTATGCAACACGGTGCACTGAATTGAAAATTCTTCTCAATAGGTTTCTCTAAAAAATGATCTTCAGTCTTGACGTCTTCATTCAAATTTCGTTTTGACAACAAAAAGAATTTGATAACAATTTCGAGTTTGATCCACGATCTGTGGTGCATATTTTTGAATTCGGTACTATCGGGTTTATTTTTCTCTTTACTATCTTATCCTGTATTTTTTTTTTTGCGCATATGGCCACAAAATCTAGTAAATTATTGCAAGCCAAAGGACAACTATACGTTGCAATGGTTCTTTCTCGAACTGTAAGTCTAAAATCATTACTATTGTAAGGGCATTGCAAAATAAATTTTGTTATTTTGTTGGACGGAACAGAGGTAAATTGTGGAACAGTCTGCGTTTAATGCGTCAATTGGTTGAAATCGAATCGTTTTACTTATAATAATAATCGATATTATCAGCAGTAATTATTTTAATGAAAGTTTTTCCTTTTTTCTACTGGTCTAGCTCAATTATGCTGTCGCATAAAAGATAATAAGATCAATTCTTGTTTATTGCTTGTCTATAAGGAATCATTCAATTCAGGATCCCATTGGCATACACAACACACAAACAGCCATAAAACATAAATATCCATTCAATTTGAGTAATTGCTCCATCAAATTAGCCAATGATTAAAAATGACTTTCGAAATTAAATTGACAGTTTGGCTATAATAACAAATAAATAACAGCAACACAACTAAAATACATGAACAAATCTGAGCATCATCATCAGCAACATAGCACGAAATAAACAAGAACAAAAAAAAAAAAAGAAGACAAGAACAAATACCACCTGCTAGCTTTCCCGCTGATCAGTTGAGTAGTGAGTAGTGATGTCTTACCATGTCACGCACTAAAACTGTACGATAAATACGATCATTATTATGTAGTAAGCGAATGTTTGCTCATCATATTTGTTTCTAGTTCTCTTCACAATTTTCCGTTGAAGATGCGAAAAAGTCTGGAATTCGAAAATAAAAGCGTCTCAATGGCAATGGAAAGACATGAGAGAATGAATAATATAAAAAATAAAAACAAAGAACGAAACTAATGTCCAACTGCGCCGATACCTATCTTAACTTATATGAATTTTTTTCGTTGCTTTCATTTTGTTTGGTTCTTTTTTCAATGGAAAGGCATTTTTTTTTCTTTTGGGCTATGCGATCTGCGTGTGTCATTTTCACGATCGCATTCTCCCTGTTCTACTCATTTCGGCAATTTGTTGGCCACTGTGTGATTTGTTTTCATCGCCCATCCTATGATCGAAAGATAAATGATGCTTGATTTTTGAACGGTTATTCTTTGCAGACAGTTACGCATGACATCCATGGGAATTCCATGGCAAATGACATTGTTCATTCGAATGAAAAATGTGATAAGATTAATTTGTTTCATAAAATAGGCCTCTAATGTTGTTAGACTTTTTTGTTTTGGTCCATCGCAATACAATATTTAGGTCATAAGATGGACAACAGATTGTGAATTATGATGCCAAATGTCAAATTTCGATTTGATGATGTTTAAATTACAAATAGCCGATGGAAAAAAGAGGAAAAACGAGGAAAAAAAAATAAATCACGAACAAAATAATCAAATAATCAACTCGGGGCAAAAACGAAATTGAGCGTTGAAATTAATGCGATTTTAATTTCTTTATCACCAAGAAACAGAATGGTTTATTGTTTTCATTGGCCGTGTTACCCGTGACCATTAGCCGGATCATGGACATGCGATCACTAATTCAGCTAATTATCATATCTGATATCTGATCCAATTGTAAAAAAAAAAAGAGAAATATTTCATGATATTTAATCGAAATGTGATGAGTCTTTTAGAACGGCTTAATTACAGATTAAGCAAATGCCTAAATTGAAAAATGAGCACCTAACGAATGGATCAATGTTCATTTATTATTGTTGTTGTTCTTTGAAATTGAAAGAATTTAATTTCCCAATGGAAAATTATATGTTCGTTCTTCTAATAGAAAACCATGACCAATACTAGAGCGAAAAAAAAAATACGAAAATATCTAACAATTTCGTGCGCAATTGTTTCTTACTTGGAGGTATGAAAATATGCGAGAAATTTGAAATTGACGTAATTTGACGATAGACATAAAAATATAAATGCTAAGGCTTGAAGAGAAGAGTGCGTTTTTTTCTGTTGCCCATTTCACCAAACCATCAAGATTGTCGGATGCCCACTGAGTGATCATAAAAAGGTGAACCAAAAAAAAAAAAATTTAAGGAGAAAAAAAAATAGAAATTGATTTATGTACGCAAGAAATTGTAAACAGTGAGCACAATAACAATACATCTATAATGTAATTATTGCGGAAAATAAATATTTAATTGAACGAATGATTACGCCTTCATTATTATGAACATCATTCGTTTTCTCTCGATATTCATCTATCTCTGTCTCACCACTTGTCTATCGCCATTTTCGTAATTGTATTTCATCTTTTATTGTTGTTGCTTTATTTAATTTGAAAATTGATTGCATGTGTTCCTGAATGCATTTCTATTCAATTTTTTTGCCTCTATGCATTTCTCATTTAATCAATTTTAAGCATATGATACACTATACACCATCCACACGCACATTCTCCGAACATTTGTGCATCATTATAAATTCAGTCTGCATGCTTATCTAATTGTTTTATGATTTGAGCAATGACTCCCCCAGTTTCATGGATTCATTTACGCATACAATGCATTGACTTACATTTAATACACGTTGAACACTTGCAAACTGTGCACCACTCTATAAAATATGATTGTTTGAAGCTCGATTCTCTGAAGTTAAACGAACAAATTAGTCTACTCATAAGCATTAAATACCTCTGCACATCAGCAGCCAACAGATAAATGACAGAAATGAAGAGAGAGAGAGAGAGAGACTAATCACAAAATCAAATACAAAATGTTCTATCACATATTACCAATAATAATCAATAGCGTTCCTTTATTTTTAACCAGCAAAATTGGAAATTGGAATTGAAATCAATTCATTGTCAATTCGAAAATGTTTCGATCCTTATTCGAAATCATGCATATGAGAATGTGATAATGTGAAAATATTTCATTTAAAGTTGGAGCATGTTCCTGCTTTTCAACTCCTTCAAACTCGGAACAGGGCACTTATTCTTTCACTGGAATATTCCTTTTTTGTCTGCATTGCACAACACGTTGGCATTTTTTATTTTGCTTTCTTGGTCTCTATCACTCCAGCTAGTAGTTGGTAATATCCAGTCATGAAATATGATTTAATATTCATTTGAATTAGAAAAGGAAACATAAATAAATTCGATGCATTCGCTTCGATAGGCGCAATTGATGGACGACACACAATTCATTATTAGCTGAGGCCATTTATGTTGATTGAACGACGTGTGGTTTAACATTTGTATCTTGTATTGGCTACTGAGCGGTCGCCACGTTCTTCAAATATATATGCGTTTGCACTGAAACACGTGCGCAATGCTGTTCGAAATTTAAACGCGTCCATTTGCTGGATTTTACATTTATTGGTCCCGCATCGTCGCTCAGTCTTCGCATTAATTAATTATTGTAATTCTATACTTGAAGAATTATAGTTACGTTCTACAATCTACGCTCTATGCTATTATAACGGTGGTATAGTTTATAGTTACGCTATTGCATTATTGTATTGCTTTTTATATTTTATTTCTATTGTTTGCTTTTTACTTGCATCACCACAAACGAAAAGAAAAATATATCTGTGAATTATCGATTCTCATTGAACTTGGCCATGGACGGTTTTTTGTTGTTTTTGTATTATTTCATGGAATGATGCAGTTTCGAGCGTAGTCAATGTCGTCTATACCAAAATGATCTGTTCCACGACTATATTAGTGGAAAGAATGTTTAGTAGCTTCATTCGCATTCAATTAATGAGCGTAACGAAAGATTCATTACCGATCACGAAAAAAGCGGTGGAAAAAAAAAAAACAAAGTCAAAAGGCTAGCAAAGGCCGATGATCAATGGTGCATAATTTCGCATGTATGCTTTTTATGGACTTCAAATAATCTTGCGAATAATGAATGAGTTTGTGAAAAGGAATAGATAAATACAATTTTACATTTATGGTGTACCCACACCAATATTCAACAGAAACAGAAAAATTATTATCAGCAGAAAATCTAAGTGATCAGTGATCATTGAAAGAGCTTGGGTAGTCCTGTCTTTCTTTGAACAACAATGCATCAGTTGAATGGAATCGAGCATTGATTCCGATCTTTGTGAATTTAACATTCAGTTGTGTGTGTGTGTGTGCGTGTCGGAATCGATTTTAAGATTTTGATATTTGGTTTGGGCTGCTTATCATAAATTTGAAATGAGATTGTTGTCGTTCTTAATTTTTAAGACATCGAATCGTGGAACTCTCTTTAATTTAAAGAATTTTATCAAAAGCTGAAGAGAATTTGAACATATACGGTCGTAAATGATAAAAGTAATAATAATTCGCTTCAAAGCAAATTCATAAAAGAATGTTCGAATATTCCAAGAATTAAATGCACCCACTTAGAATAGCATCTTTTTATTGTAAATTCGGTCATCATGAATAAGAAACATTATTTGAATGTCTTTACTGTGTAACCATGAACGATTTGGAAAATCGCTTGAACATATGCGATTCTTTTTCAGATGCTACGAAAAAAAAAAACTACAAAATAAAATAAATAAACAACGATAGGAAAATGTCTCTATTAAGTGAACACTTGTAAGACATTTTCTAAATTTTTAAAATGTTTCGATCCATGCTTGTCTATGTTTTAATCAAGTGAATGAATGCACAAACTGCTACTACCATCGCTTAACAAAATACCGATATACAATTTAAAACAAGCATCGGCATGACTTTTGACCATTTGGATTTTTCTTCTCGTTTTTTTCTTCCTTTCCTCGCTTTAATTTATTTTCTTCTCATTTCGTTATTATTTCATTTTTGGTCGTTGGATCTTCATGATTACGACTAATGAAACGGTTTAGCTTCTTGTCCCATGCATAACGTATGCGAACATAATTAACAGTAAATATTACCTGAGATGGATGGTTTTAAATAAAAAAAAAAAGTGAATCATAACATATGAACACCCTCTGCAGAATTGGCTCAAAAGTACAAAAACGGGCTTGTCACTCGTTCAATTCCATTTATTGTATACGCTAATTTGAAGTGAATCACTTCCGTGTGCAGTGTGCAATGACAGTGATGGTAAGAAAATCGATATGATATCATTGACCCGATGTTTGTGCTCAAAATAAATAAATAATTCCAAAGAATAGCAAATCAATTAAAATGCAGTTTATTTCGAAATGCATTGTTAATTTTTTATATTCTTGGTAATGCAATAAACAAGCATGATGTTGTTGTTTCTGCTGAAAATTTAGTTGGCAATTAAAATTACTCCATAATTATACTGGAATCTTGAGAGAATAATAGAAAACAAACGGCTCACAGCATAAAGAGAATAATGGCTGCCAGCCGTAATGAATATTTAAGCAACAAATGGAATTGAAAGAAAGCACACGAAAAACAATTGTACAAGTTCATTGGTATACAAACACTCACAGCTCACATACACACATTCGAAACATATAGACTTATGGAACGAATTATTATTATTATCGTTTTGAATAGTCGGTCTAGGTCTCGATGATGTGGCATACATATTGTATCCGTTTGTGTTTGTGTTTGCTCATCGTCATGCAGAGCATTACAAGAGAATGCATTTCACTGCCGAAGTGCATTATCCCAAATTTATTCTGAAGCACGACAACGACAACCAAATGAAACTTCTTTTTTTTTTCATTCAAACGAGTTAATTAAATCAGGGCCTAGTTAGCGTGAGGACGTGCATATTTGGCTGATACTTGAAATTGATTTCAATGATGTGGTGAAAGATTCAAATTAATTTGTGTCCGTGCAAATACGAATGCTCCGATATCCCAGAAGGTCCATAACAATAAAACAGAACAAAACATTGTCATTATTATTATTATTATTTGTATGCACCATAGGTGCATTAATATACTTGGTATATTTCCTTTTTATCGTCTGTTCACTTTTGCCATCGATCTGAAATTTTGGATTCAAGTAAATAGTGGATAGCTCTAGCGACTAATAATATTGGGAAGCCATTAGTGGTAGTAATGAAACCGTTTTACATCTCAAAGGTTCAATTTACTTTAATGCCGTTAATTTGATTCTCAATTGAGGCATAATTGCAGTATTGTTTTATATTTGATGATAGAATCGGTTAAGATCATTTTGAATTCTATCTCTTTGTGTATTGTATATTGTATATTTGTGTTTTTCTTGTGCCATTTCTTTTGCTTCTAATCTTTTTTGCATTATTCATTATTCAGTTAATTCATTCAGAACTTAGAACATTACAGTTTCGAAACCCATTTTGTCGGATTTTCTCTTTTCATTCAGCTGATTAACCCAATTTCGAGTGCAATAAAAAGAAAATAAACATCCAATTAAGCGTGAGTCCTTATCAATTATCATTTCATTGAGTGAAGCGAAAGAAGAAAAAAAAATGAATTCATTGCAATGAATCCGATTGTATGCGGTATATGTGTATTTTCGGTCATCGTCGTATCGATTAAGAAGTAAAAGAAGAAATACAACAACAACAACAACAACAGCAATTCAGGCACGATCTCAAAAAACCAAAGGATACATGATTCTTATACTTAACTGTTAAAATTCACCTATTGTCTATTCCCATTATAGATTATACTATGGTTGAGCACAAACAGACATTAACTCACAAAATGTACGTCATTGGAATTGTATCGAAAATAATATCGAATCTTTTCTTAGCTAGCTTACGGCACATTCAACAATCCAATTCGACGAGATAGAAAATAAAACAAAAATTCAAATTGCCACGTACGGAGAGTGAAGTAATACAAAGTATGAAGCGCTCGCTTTCAAAATTTATTGACCATGTTACATTTCGCTTTTGGTTAGATGTTGATAATACGAATCAACATAGGCAAAACCACAGAAAAACATGCATTCATATAAATATATGTAGAAAATTCCTTAAAATTGCAAACTGCCGCACAAACAATTCCGGACAGTTTAACAAAAGTTATGCTGTTATGTTGTTATAACTGCAAAGCTGCATTACATGAGAAATATTGATGACAATCGCATATCTTATGGTTGAACACTATCGGTTGAACACAGTGAACAGAACAACAACAGCAACAACAACCATATGTTAAATGTAATGAATAATGAAAGATAGAAAGAATGAAAATCGATAAAGTCATTGGTTAGTTAAATGAGGCTTTTCGGATGCTGTTGATTCGCAAAAATTCGAGTAATAAGGTGCATATGTGTGTGTGTGTGTGTGTTTGGATGAAATATTCAATTGCAAGTGCATAAATTTCATTGTAGTGTAATAATTCAATAATGAAAAAACCACGTCCACGAGCAACAATTGCAAATGCAAACCGACAAACAAATACGAACAAAAACGGAAAAAATCGACGAAGAATTAAGTACTTCTTGGTTGTTATTGTTGCGAATCCATTTTATCAGATTTTTTTCCGATTTTCAAACTTAACGTATTATATCATACATGTGTGTCTACGGATGTTTGTCTGTTCTTTTGTGTGTGTGTATGTCTGTCGATTTCGTAACAATTGCAGAAGGAAATTTAAAAGGCCACTAAAATCACATAGATATCAAAAGAATCTAACTTACTTTTAGTTTGATGTGAAAAAAACAAATGAATCGAGTGCACAAAACTAATAATAAAAATAAGAACAATAACAAAAGATAGAGAAGCGTACACCAATCGAACAAAATCACAAAATCTTAACAATGCATTGGGATGTGATATAGTCAAAATATGAAATAAAGACAAAGCGGAATCGTTAGTTTCACAGTTTCGCAGTTTCATTGCACGTTTTACAGTAAATGTATTGTTCATTATTCATTTTCCATTTGTTGTTATGCTTTTCTTCATTTAAATATATAGTTTTTTCGTTGAGTGTATTATACAATATTTTTTCGAATCCTCGTTACGTTGTTGGCTATTATTGTTATAGCCGAACGCTTAAAAATCCAAGAAATAGTCTGAATGCCAAATCAATATGAATAAGCATTGAGCATACATACGCACAACTAGCCAAATATCAATTATTCCACGCAGAATTTCGAATATAATTACTAAATATTTGGATAACTGGGAACAAATATGAATACCATTCATTTGGCTTCCACTTCAATGTGTGTGCTCATTTCACATCAAATCAGACAATAACAAAAAGTTGGCATTTTATTTTTACCGCGCAAATTGATTGTTATAAGATGTGTGCACTGGTACCGTCACGTTTGATGCAATTCTAATAATAATTGATTCGTTTGATTGCGGTTATTTTTTTTTTTTTTGTATCTTGTTATTGTTTTTCACTTAGTTTTCTAGTTCTTTTCGTTTTTGGTTGAAATTCATCATTCATCATGTTTCTATTCATGTTTCACAGTAATACTAAACAGTATTACATGTTTTAAATCAATCAATTATAAAAAAAAATCTTCACCGAACTTGCCCGGAGATTTATGTATTTTTCTTGGTTTCCGTCTATATTGATATGATTCGATTTGTTGCCAATCTAACATACAAAAACCATTTTCATGTTAAACAGTTTTCTTCTTCTTTATTTTCCGTTCATCGGATTTGAATGATTTCAAAGAGATTTTCCTTTGAAATGAGGCAACTGGATGGCTACGATATGCAAACTGGTCAGATATTGAACGTTGAATCGCCATTGTATTGCCTCGAAATTGTTGCCTTTTTTGGATAACATACTCACAAATATATTACACATGCATATCTCGTGCATACCAAAAATGATAATATTGTACATTCAATTTATATTCGACCGAGGCAATAATAATAAAATGCAATGAATTCGGTAACACGCCCAAAACTCGTACACTGAAATTCATAAGAAATAAATCAATCGAAAAGAACAAAAAGTAGAAGAATCAGAAAATGTACGAAATAATGGCAACATAACAACAACACCGTCTATCGAGAAGTATTCACAAATGCTATTTATTCTATGATCAAATTCCTCACAGATGCTGCTATTCATGGCCAGCCGATTTTATTCTCTTGTTCTGGACCTTCGTTTTTTTTTTCACCGTGACCAAAATCAAATCGTTATTTGATAAATGCACTCAAAAATACAAGCAAAATGACTCAAGTTGTATCGTATATTCAATGTTGTATTCGAAAATATGCGTTGAACATTGAATATGATCAAATCAATAGCAAAAATCAGTGGTTTTTAAAAATTAATGAACAAACGATGGTGCCGAATTCCAACTGCCGACACATTTCGAATCACTGTTAATATTTCAATGTCATATGAAAAACTAATCACTCAAAAATAATTTATCACACAAATCCATGGTAAAAGGACACCACTGGGAGAAAAAAGACATTGACACAGCCATTTATCGAATTTTAACATTGTGTATGAGCAATAATTAATGTGGAAATACCACAATCACAGGGCTCAGTGCATCATCCATCAACATGTGTCTAAATAGAAGATAATTTATTTCAAATCTAACAGAAGAGAATAGAAGATTTGCGCTCGTTGTGATGTGCTCGAACTAGAGATATTCCGGTGTGTATCATGTGGTGCATTTGCATGATTTAAATGTTCGGAATTTGTGTAAACAAGTGTAAGTTTATTGCGTGTAATTGTTGGATAGGTGACCGTAGCTTATATGTAGCCTTTTCAGTAAAATGCCACTGCAATGCAAAAAAAAAAACAAAAAAACACGAAAACATTTATCATTTTCGTTCGCGTATTACATTTTCTTTTAATTCTATTATCAATTGGAAAAATGCGTAATATGTACATTACGATTACAATATCCATTTGAATTCCAAATGGCTCTGAACAAACCCGACAACATGCACTATGGTGCATGTATATTGTATATTCATGCTAGAGACCAAACACAGAACGTCAAATGCACACACGAAAAAAATAATTTATTAATTACCTATCAACAATTGAATTCTATGCGAAAAAGGCCCAGAAAGAATTTTCAAAGAATTGAATGAACAACAGACGATAGCAAAGATGTATTCAACTTGTCGGTTGTTGGTGGAGAATTTCATAGAATTATGTAGTGAATATACGCATGCATATCGCACCAGTAACCATTCATCAACTTCCAATCCAATAGCAAGTTTAACATCGAATTAATGAAAAGGAATGAGCCGCTACAAAGGCAAAAAACAGATGAAAAAAAAGAAGGAACGTTCTGTTTCTTTCGTGGTTTTTTTCTCTCTGAAATTCCAGCGTAAGATGTAAATATATCATTGAAATTATCAGTGTACACTCAAAATGCTACACTGAAAATACCGAAGGTGAATACCGTCGAAGAAAACCAAAATGAAACGTAACGAAACGAAACGAAATATATATAAGAAAAAAATAGCTATAAAAGAATCAAGTTTATCCATTGAAAATTGTGTGAATAAGTACGTACACAGGATAAGCACATGCCATTATAGCTATTTAATTTTTAATGCATATTTCCGTTTAGATGCTCTCATCTGAGCTGTGTGTATGCATGTTTCAATTTCAAGGTGTTTTCGGCTTTTACTTGATCTAACCACTCGTTTTCACAAGGAAAAAGTCTATCAGGAAAGAATACGGCCCAACGACAACTTGTTTGTTGCACGACGAATTTATATAAATTTCAAACACGATTCATCTACATTATTATTAGAATCGTATGGGAATTGAAGCTCAAGATCAAATCAAAATCGACATAAAATTGAGATACGCATTTATTCAAGATTTTATGACGAAATTTATTTTTGGTCTACGGTCTTTGTTACATGGCTCTTCAATTTTTGAATAGTGTGTGTGTGTGTGTGTTGCGAACAACATTTGCCCAATGTTCAATTTATTGCTCAACTTCTGAATTCTTTGAGTTTGAGCGCGAAATGAAATGCAATATGAATAATAATCTTTCAATATGTTTTCTTTCTTTCCATTTAGTTTCGTTTCTCTTCCACTCAAATATATATATGTATCAATAATAATGAAATAATGAAACATTCACGAATTGTGCACCTATGAACTTTTGCAAATAAATCCATTCGATCATGTTTTGCGTGCGGAATTGCAAGCCGCCTATTCTATAATAATGTTCAACTGTTTTTATTTTGGTTTGGCAATTCAATGGCAAAGGATTTTGTGGTTAAAACAAAAGCCACTTTATGTCGATGGACGGCTGGCCGTTGTGCACATTGCCAATATAGTCTAATATTTGAGGCTGTGCATTGTGTATTGTGCATTGTCCGATTTCTTTTCTTTCTTTTTTTTCCATTGCCCATTGCCCATTGCCCATATATCTCTCCCTTAGCATAAACTAAAAACATTGTTTCACTAAAGTGAAATAAAATCTATTAATTCATTTGATCTTTTCACATCATTCACAATTTTATTCAGTCGATTATTTTCTTTTTCATTCACCAATGGGATTCGTGTGCATATTGTTATATAATTGCCTTGAACTTGGGCCCGAATGTTACTCTTGATTATCTTCTTATGTTCGGAAACGAAATGCACACAAACGATAGAACGCCGCTCATAAAAGGAATGTTAAAAGGTAATAAATTGAATTGGAGATGGCCCAATTGATGCTTTTACCATGATGGTTCAATGTTAATGGTGGCATTCAATGGTTTTATTGAATGATCTATAATTGAAAAAGAAGCAAAAGAAGGAGAAGAAGAAGAAGAAGTAGAAAATTTATGAAACGCATCCGGCTCCTTTTATTTTATACGCCCCATTTGCTTTGTTACATTGGCCGAATATAAACGAAAAATGAAAGTAAACATAAATGTATGCAGTATATGGTAACCAAGTGCATAGAACATTAGTACACATTCACTGCATATACAGAAATCACCACCAATCTTGGTAATTTTTGTCGAGATCAACTCATTATTTATCATCTTTAGTTCTGGATGAATGAATTGAACTGTGTCTATATTGTTCCATTAGCCAGTGGCGATGACATTCCATTCATTTGTTGTCACAACCTACAAAAAAAACCTACTTGAATAAAGGGTAATGACTTTTAATTCAATCAAAAATGTTCGAAATTTACAAATAACCAAAATTAGATTAATGCTTCCGTGTCTTAATACTTAATACACATAATCCAAACTAATTATTACAAACAGACAAACGAAATGCATGTCATGTTTTGATATTTCATCTGTCTATTTACTATTACTATTCACGCTTTATATATAAATACCAGTTTTTGCGGTATCAGGTTGTCTTGTCCATTTTTTTTAAATAATATATTTGATTGATCGGTCCAATGTTCCAAGTTATAGGATCTCTCGCAACTCACAACATTATTTTGTGAGCTATAGCCTTCACTCATCGCCATGCATTTAAGATGGTTTATCGCTTATATGAGAAATTGCCCGTTGATTGTAGATATATGTACTTATTTTTGACTACTGTCATATCGTATCAATATTATCATCTAAATGTATAATTAATTTGAAGCATTTTCGACCTTTTCATTCATACACATGTATATTGTATATCGATAGCCATTTCAAATTGATTTTGTTATTCATAAGATGAACGCGTGTTTCTTTCACTTTTTTAGTCGATTTTTTTTCTTTTTTTTTGGGTTTTCGAATGATGTGTGTGACTATTGCTTAGAATTCATAGAAAGAATGAGATTACCATTTCATAATCACTATTCTATACATTGTACATCATGTTAAATGTTGAATGTTAAATGAAATCATTTATCTTCGACAAATTCACCGTCCATCCAAAACGGCATTGAAACGATTTAAATCGAAATGAATGAAACCAAAATGTTAACAATGGCAATGGTGGAAAACATTTATTGAATTGATTATTCATTTCGTATCTCGTATTTACCGCTTTCATTTGTCTCCATTGTATGCATACGTTTGCGTTTACGTTTTAGTTTGCGTTTGCCGGCGCGTATGTAAATATATGTGAATATTTTTGTTGTGAAAATTAGTAGAGATTTTCTCCATCTCGTTATTTTCTGTTGTTGTTGGCCCTTCTATGCCATGAAAAACAATGAATAGATCGAAATCGGTTTCGATCTTTTTGATTCGAATCTCAGTTATATATTTTTTTTTTTTTTTTTGCTCAAAACATATTGTTTTCACATATTCGCTATTTATACATTGTTAAAAGGTTCGGTTGCTATTCCGTTGATCAATCAGCCGTTCACCGACCTTTCTATCATCTTCATGTTAACAGACTTAACATGCGCAATACGCATTACGCATCTAACGTTCAACAAATCAAAATAATAAGCAATATCATATTAAAAATAGGAGCATATTACTGTTTCAATCCAACCGAAAGTAGAAGATAACTATCATAAAGAAAGAAAGAAAGAAAGAAAGACGAAGCGCAGACACAACCAAAGACAGATGTATTGCCAGTGATACAGAATTAATCGTCAATGAAATACGCATATTTTTTGAGAAGAGACACAACCAAAAGCAATGTTACATTGCACAATACGCGCTCGTGCGTATTCCCCTGTGCACAGTTCTTTTTTCGGTTGAGGTGATGTGCGATTGAACGAATTGTATCATCAACCTGAGCGCTAATCATTGATTTGAGTTGCGTAGCGATTCGAGAATGTGAATTCACTGAATGAATGAATGAATGAAATGATATGTATACATTTTTGTTGTTAATAATTATGAAATACCGGCGAGTTGATTCATTATCATTATTATCGGCGAGTTCATTCATAATTATTAACAACAAAAATGTATAGATGCCCTTCACCGTTATTGTTTGGGCTCCAAGCCAATGAAATACTTTGTATTGGTGAAAAGGGAACGAAAAACTTCAATTATTTATTATTATTATTATCATTATTATGTATTCATAGACGTAAATCCAATGTGAACAATCAATTTCAATTGCACCATCATCTGAATCAATATAATTAACTTAAATTTCGACTTGTGGAAAATTGTAGATGTTATAAGCGAGCAGCGACACTGAAGTACAACATTTCAATTGTTTCGTGGCTCTCTGGTAGAGCTAAAAAAAAAAATCTCCAGAAAATCCACAGAGAAATGAAAATCATTTGAAAAACAAATGAACAAACATCGAATTTCCGTTCATAATCATAATCAAAAAAAAAAAAACAATCAACAAACACGCACATTGCCAATCAATTATGATTTTGACTATCGAAAAATTTTCCTATGCGATTCGATGTGAATCTATCTCAATATTTTCGACATAATCCATCCAATGAATATGAAAATGATACATTTCAGTTTATGATGTGTAAATTATCCGGCAGATTTAAAACCGTTTAAATAATTCAAATATAACACCAAATCACCGAACAATGAATGATATAATCGAGTGAATCGGAAATATTTTTCATGTTCATTCATAGCCATTGAAATTTTCGTATGATTCGTTCGTTCCATACAATTTATAAGGTTCTTTTTTCTTCCATTATTATTTAATATTTTTTTTTTTGGTCATTTAGATGAATTGTGTAATAATATTTATCTAAACATGATGTTTTGCGCATTTGATTAATTTCATTATCTCAAGATCGCAATTCATGTCATTTAGAATAAAAAAATCCTTGAGTCGAAAGAATTAGACATTTAATAAATACAAATATGGAGCCGATGACCAAGCCATCGATCTTTATGAAGAAGAAAGGCGCCATTTGTATTATAGCTTTATACACTCAACTTTCCTTTTTTCAGAATCGGTTTATTTACGGTTTGTCAAATTCTTCTCATTTCAGATTTTCTTTTTCTCAGCGAAAAAAAGGAGACAAGCAATAAGAAGCCAACAAAAATTGCTGTTCGAACCAAGAAACACAGGACAAAAAAATCTATTCCCGATACCCTTGTCCTGGCAAATTAATAAATTTGGATTCGACATTTAAATCGTAAGTTCTAAAATTGAGTTATTATTTTTGCATCATCATTTTCCATTTTTGTCATGTTTTTTCTTAAATCCAGTAAAGTCTCTATAAAAGGACCACTCTCTAAAAGGACCATTTCTCATTTGTGAACCAATATGCCAGCATCCAAAGTGGTCCTTTTAGAGGAACTTTATTGTATATTGTCATCATTATATGTTCGATTTGAGAAGGAATTGCGCATGAAGTTGATTTTCGAATATTTAATGCATGAAAACAAAATTTTCCGTTAATTTTTCACATCAAAACATAAAAACATGAAAACAATGTGTTGTCATCAACATTCATCACGAGTCACATTGCGTACATCGTACACATGTTTATCGACACGTTGAAAGCAAAACTTTTTGGCCACTGAACTCTGGGAATTAGTTTCAAT
>GL501518.1:1152425-1200117 GCA_000149185.1 Mayetiola destructor
AATTTTGTTCAATTTTATTAATTTCGGAGAATGCAATTGAATTTTCAATCTAGTACTTCACCCCCTGGTTTCAATAGTGCTATTGAAATGTTAAAAGCTATTGTCATCCGATGGCCGTTATTTAGTTTTGCATACGAAATGTTGTACACATTGTCCGAACTCTGGAAAAAAAAAAATATTCTACATATAAATCGAATTTGGGATGTTTTTTTTTTTTGTTATGCGAAAAAGCGAAATTTTGCTCTTATTTTGCTGTAATATGAAACCGAATGAATGTTACGCTGATTAACTGATGAAAATCGTTCAATGTGTGAAAAAAATTTTGTTCAAAAGAGTCCATTCTCTATATGAATGGTATGATGTTGTACATACAAGTGTTTAGTCTATAGACACGGTAAATTAAAAGAACAATGACCAGACCATGCAATGCCAATGATCACACAATGTGTATGTGAAATGTGGAAAAATAAATCCATATGTGTGTTGAATGCCCAAAATGCCCCGCGTATTTACACACATATGTATTTTTCGATATTTTGTATAATGTACAAGCACACGCAAATACTTTTGCAAATATGAAGAGCTTTTCTCTTGGTTTTTTTCTGTTTTCCTTTATTCAGTTTTGATTCATTTTCGATTGAACTTGAGGCACACGAACTCTTTTGTATTGCCATTTAACCGTTTCATTTTATTGGTGGCAATAAATGTGATTATGGCTTGGTTTAAATGTGCCAATCACAGACATCCATATTCACATTTCGCATATATGACCGTCGTATATGCGCTTACTCCTTACCAACAAAAATGAATCTCGATATTCGAATGAGAAATGTTCAAATCGCTTCCAATAAAATCGATAAATATTACACGAACGGCAGAGAAAAAGAGAGATGAAGAAGTTTCATTTCGAATATATATACATATATTTTTTTCTTTATATATTCGTTAATTTCGGCGCCAATAACAACGACAATTCATGAATAGATGAGCAAAGCCACTCTTTTTACCGCCGAGATTCTCAACGTGAGAGTTTCATTCGCCTCGTTGGGATTCTCATTAATTTTTGCCATTTCATCGTTTACGATGAAAATCGCATTTTGTGTAAATTTGAGCGCTGCTCAAAAATTCGAGAGAAGAAAAACTTAGCTTTTCATTCAAGTATCAAGATCCAATTTAACCAATTTTTCATTTCATCGTGTTAAATATAATCCGTATTTTAATCTAATCGAATCAATCAAAGAGAATATGTTCCATCGAAACAGAAAATCGAATGAGCGATGATATTTGGAGAAAAAAGTAAAAGAAGAAGAAGGAAAATAAAAAGACAGGAAAATGCCGAACAAATTGTTGCAGTTAAAAAAAGAAGAAGATTAATAATTATAATTATGAAATGTGAATCGGTAGTAAAATAGCTAGTTATTCAAATCAATTTTGCATTCTCATTTTTGTTCATTCGATATTCTGTCGAAATAAAGATGATTGAAAATTGAAATTCGAAGCGATAAAAAATTGCGCATCTATTTCGCGCATCATTCATTGAAATGATTTGATGATTAGCCTATGGTCTTAGGCTATCACATGCATTTCATTCGGACAATAAAATGGAAACGTAAATTACAAAATGAAAAAAAAAACAAATACATAAAAAATAATAAATTAACATAAATATGAAACTAATGAACATTATTTACAGTTCGGCGAAGTTTTATGACCTTTTCTTTGCTCATCACTGTTTATTTAAGAATCAAAACTCGTAGGCCTGGTCATGGCCTATGCATAAATATATGCTATATTGAGTTTTTGAAGCAGAAGCTGAATGGAAAACGAAATGATGATTCGATGACTAGTCTCACTCTTTTTTTTTTAGCCAAAAACCAAAAATAACGTACAACGATCGGCAATGATCGCCAGCATCAGACATGGCATACCATGTAAAAATGTGATTTTGTATTTAGTTGCCGCTAAAAGTTGCATATTTATTGAGTTAAATTTATGATCTGGACAACTTTATTAACAATTTTCATATGCGTTTGCCACTGCAAAATAAGTCGAAAGAGTAAGGAAGAGAAGAAAAATAAATAAGAGATAACAGAATGCAAAGAAACGACGACGACGACAACAATGTCGAAAAACCGTAATCATAATATGCATTATGTATGTATAATGTATAACAGTTTGAAAGACAGATGAAAATTCGAATCGTTAAAAGGAAGATAATATTTGTTGTTGGTGACGCTGCCGCTGTTGTTGAGTGGATTGTCAATGACCGTCATAGGCACATTAACGACGAATATTCCATTGGAAATTATGTTAAAATGTGCCTATGACTAAACGAATGGCAAAATTGTTTCAAGAAACCCATTGTACGAATGGAGTTAACAAGACAATTGAGTGATGATTTGAGAATTTGAGAATTTGAATGATGAATTACCATTTCTTTCCAATTGAAACGGAGTTTGGCCGCACTGTTCTTTCTGGTCGATATATTCAGTGGCAGTGTTGTGCGTTGGTGACTATAAAAACCGTTGATCAATCTATTGAATGAAAACAAAAAACAAACATTTCTCAAAGCAATTCATTCTCGAAACGGTGAAGTGGAAAAGATTAGCGGTCGCTAATATCATCAGACATCATAATGAAAAATTGGATGAATGAATGTACATCATCGACGAGAAAAATGAATAAAAATTATTATGTCATTAAATCGGTTTTTATTTGATTATTATTATATGTATATTTATATATTTTTTAACGGTTCTTTCAATCCGAAAAAGTGCAAACAAATTTCATGTAATTTTCAAACGATTTTCCAGCTAGTATGGTATAATAATATAGTATGCAGTATGCAGAATGCAGATTGTAGATGGATTTGTATAAAATGTTAGATCCAAATCGATACAAAACCAATTCATATAATAATGCAAATGTGAACGACAGAAAAATTGCATTTCATCGTCTCTTCTTCTTTATAACATCTTCAATGCATGAAGGCACAGAAAAAAA
Organism: Mayetiola destructor; assembly: GCA_000149185.1. Lineage (NCBI taxonomy): Eukaryota > Metazoa > Arthropoda > Insecta > Diptera > Cecidomyiidae > Mayetiola > Mayetiola destructor. Next base: position 1,155,429 of record GL501518.1, read on the forward strand.
ATATTCAATATTCCCTGACATTGGATGAGACGATTGAATGTTCGTGGCTTTGTATCGCCATTACATTGCAAAGCAAGAATGTTGGCATCCGAAAAAAAAACAAGTTTATAGACAATCAAATGATGAAAAACGTTAAGTTTAGCATAAGGCGCAATAACACATTGCTCAGATCACACTTATCAAATGTATGGCGGCAATAATTTGCACATTATTCACTCATAACATTCAGCCATTCATTCGAATTAGTGAGCAGTGCGCAGTTCGCAGTGCACATTGCAGTTTGCAATAGCCAATTAGAATATTTGCTCATGAATGTTTTTTTTTTATTGATGCATTCGATAATAATTAATCACATAAACACATGGGCGCGAGCATCTCCAATCCAAAAATCCCGAGTAAATCATAAATGCGGTATCATTCTTGCTTTTTTCCTTTCTCTTCATTTTCAGTTTTAGATTGCAAAATTTATTCAAAACAAAAAAAAAAACAATCTTAAAATCGTTTCATTCAAAAGACGCCTGTCAAGTGCAAGTGCGCACAACCATATTTAAATTGCACACATATTCAAACAGATAGGTGGATAATCGTCAACCACCTTCGACTTTTTAGTGCCGCCAAATCTAGCTTATGCATATGGTGATAACCTTAAACGTTGCTCTAACATACCGCCATAGATGATATTAAAATATTCATATATTACAACAATTTCTATAAAGACCATTTGCACAAGATGCATTCGAATTGAAAAAACAAAAAAAACATATGCTTGAAGAGCACATTTTTTGTTAAGCCAGTTTAATTTTATTCTGCATATTTACTATGATCGTTTAACATTCTCGTCTTTGCATTGTGTCGTCTTTTCCGTCAGTTTTCTACTTCTTCATTTTTTTTTAATTGTGTTTGTATGGTGGATTTTATTGATTATGCATTGGTATTTTGCTGTTGCAATAGTCGAGCTAAAAATATTTCACACTTCTTAAAACTTTAAAACGACTGATTATATCCGGCACCATATCCATTGCAGGGAAAAAAAGCGGGTACTCAATTGCCGCGGCATTTTGTTAAATTGAAGCGTTTGCTCGACTTTTTTTTTGTTTTTTATTTCATTCTTTATTTTTTCGATTTGTTGTTGGCCTTTAGTTGGTGAGCTAGCAAACTGTAGGCAGATGATTATCCAGAAGAAGAATCCGTGATAGTTGGTTGGTGTTGTTTTATAAAAGTGTTCCGTTTGAATTGATTATATAGCAATTCAATTGAATTACACATCGATTAGACTGATTTTATTTAGTGATTTCTTTTATAGGCGCTTGTTCAAGCTTCTAGACCACCAAACAAGATGTTGAATATTTGGTTGTTTGAATGTCTTTTGAACATTGTATAGTGTTAACTGTAATTCGATCACATTGCGAATCGCAAATTAATGCCGAATGCCGACTCCAATTGTGAATATATAATGTGTTCAACGCAATCGAACACATAAACACGGGCTAAAACTTAAAATTGATAGGAAAAAAAAACAATCTCAATTTCAATTATTCAACTAATTAATTGCCATTTGCTGCTGCCTACAGATTTCTTTAATCAAACAAACAACAGTTTGCTGCACAATTGTATGTTGCATGTTTTTGGCATTTTTTTTTCTTTTCTTCATTTTATTTGTTCGTTTTGCTTCTTCGTATGTGTGAATTGTTTGCTTCCATTGATTTGCATTCAAAGGACTAACGTAATGTTCATTCAACTAAAAACAATTTTTATTACTACATATCTTGAATGTTACATGTGTAGAAACGTGTGTCATTGCAAACGTTTCAATTCACTTTTTATACATTTTATCACAGTTTAAAGTAAAATTGTAATGTGATTATTTTCTTACCTTCTTTCTTTTGCATTCAATTTTGAGCAAATCTTCATCTAGATTTACATCAACTGTTTCACATTCTTTGCGAAAACACCAATAGTGTGCAGTGTGCACTGTGCACTGTGCACGATGATTAAATTAAAATTTTCCATTCGTTGAATTTTTGTACCTTTAAATTTGATGTTGTTCATGATCTTTGTTCGATTTATGTTTCATTTTCTGTGTACGCTTGTTTTGAATTCGATAACATGGAATTACATATGGCATAAGAAGCTTCAGAGCCCACATTCGTTTGGTCTGGTGCACAGTGTAACGAATTCAAGAGCAAAATTATTTGTGGTTATTTTTACCCTGAGAAAAATGTTGAGAAAAAAAAAGAAGAGAAACAACAGCAGCACAAAACACCAGAGCCAACAATTCGTGTGAATGAAGACAAACCTTCGATTTCAGTTGGGCCATTCGATTTGCTTCGATATCATTAGCTGCATTCAAAATTATAAGTTTGTAGCAGTTAAATGCGTAATTTCGGTTTGGAATTGAAAACGAATGTTTAAGTTTGTCTGTTTCACGATGCACGTGAGTAATGAGCAATGTTCTCAACGCACACAACCGTCAATTTTGGCATATATTGCCGTAACAGTAGGCTACTGAACTATTCGATTTTAAGTTTTGCGAGTGAGAAACATAATTAATTACGGTTCTATTTTTCCTTCAAGGGATTTTTCATTCTTCTTCATTGGATGGATATGGTTTTTACAGCAAGATCTAGTTTAACCTGTCAATCGAAATGATTTGCAAAGAAAGATAATTCGGCGATCACACTTCTATGACGTCATACCGACATCAATCTATTCAATTATGTTTTATTGATCTTTTTGTGTATTCTCGTAGTCGTTCAATTTTTCCACTGTTTCTGTGCTCCTTTGCGCCATATTTACATCTGTGTGTGTGTGTGTGTGTGTGTGTGTGTGTAGAATTTTTTATACACTGGCATTGACCAAAAATCCGAACAGCTGTAAAAATTATTTATTAACCTGTAGCTGATGACCATATTTCACCAGCCAACGAAACCGCATTTATTTCATTAACCATTTCAACTGATTCATTTAAATAACCAGATGAAAACAAAAAAACAAAAACGAAATGTCAAGAAGGAACAAAGAATTTAAAAATAATAAATGAAACAATTCACCTTTATGATTGATGACGCTCAATTAACTATTCTTAGTATTCACTGTAGATGAAAAGAATGATCTTGTTTAGGAATCAAAGTGATGTCAAAAGATGCTTCAAAATTGAATTCACGAAATCAAAAGCAAAAAAAAACGCTCTTTGTTTGGAAAAAAAAAGTTTCATTCTATAAATTTATTGCAAAATTAATTATTTCTTAAGTTTATGGATTTCTATGAATGAAATGCGACAATTTTATTTCATTTTTGTTGTTGTTTTAGATTGAATTAGTAAAAATAATCTCTCATTTGACTGAAGTTGATATTTGTTGCGTAGAGTACAATCAGTTTTGCGTGAATATTCGTGAAAAAAAAGCATTGAAATATTTACGTTTGAAAAAAAAAAAAAAACAAACACAAAAAACAAAAACAAAAAAAGATTCTAGTTTTTGAGTTCGGATACATTTTCACGTCATTTTTTTTTGTTTATGAACGACAAATTTCTCGAATCACAGTTTCTTATTATTATTTATACATCATATTACATATATTAAATTTCATATATGTTATGTGGACAATGGACAATGTTTTTTAAAATTTATTTTCATTATTTCTTGGAATACAACGAATATTAATTTGACAATGAATTAATTTGAAGCAAATTCAAAATGAAACGAATGACATTATTTGAAACGATCACAACGTTTTATTTTGAGAATCGCAGTCTAATTATTATTATTCATCGCATTTAAAAGAATAAAAAACACAATTATTATAATAGATTTTCGTTTTACACATGGAATTTGGAGTGTTTAAAAGAAAATTCGCATCAAACATGAATTTGACGAACAGCCGACGACGACGACTGAATCAATTTAAATAAAAAATTTCATAATTGAATTTCAATATTTATATGATCAAAAGCACAAAATCTAGAGACTATTGAATGTCTTTCGGAAAGTGGGACCAAAAAACTAAAAAAACACACGTTGTTGGTTTCAATTTTGTTTTTTTTTCGTTTTTTGTAATGCTTCGATCCATGATGTTGCTGGCGTTGTTGTTGCTCCAATGATTGTGCTTCAATGAAATAATAAAATATTCATCGTTTTCATGCGTCCGACCAAATGATACAGGATTTCGCCCGATCAACCGATGCCAATACTGAACTAAATGGATTCCATGATACGGCTGTTACAGCGGCAGCACTGCGAATGAATAAACCACCCGGTCTTGGGGTGTGAGAAAACAATGTTTTCCGTTTTGATGCAAACAAGATAACGTACATTTACGCAAAGGGTGTGAGTGTATGTGATAATGTAAATTGAATCGTGAATGTGAATGTGAATTTCCAGCGTGAGCATCAACAAAAATAAATAAGAAAAAGCAATGAAATGAGCATAAAAATCGAAATCAAAATAAAACAATCAAAATCGTGAAGGTCAATTTACAAAAAGCTGATATGTCGATCACTTAATGAACCCAAAATGAAATGAAATACATATGTATGAATCCACTAAAAACCTCTATTTTACGGATATGTGTAATGTGTAATGTGTATTGAGTTTTATACATTCCATTGACTATAATTCTTTATTTTCGAATTTGAAAAGTTCATTTTAACGATTTCTCAAATCGAAATTTATTGAAACACTATGGAAAAAGAGAAATCCCAATCAATAAACATCGAGATGAAGTTCATGGTACATCGTACGTGGACCTCATTTCGTTTATTGATGCATTGTTGGACATCATCATACGTTATCGAGTTCACATGTTAACAATGAAAACTGAACGAAAGTGAATCAAATTTGAACTTTTGCAATACGAAAACATTCACACAATGTGTAACAATGAAAAATAAGGAAAAAAAAGAAGGAAAAACAACAACAAGCAAAGAACTGACAGAAAATAGAAAGAAAAATAAAGAAAAGAACAACATTTGAAGAAACTTACGAATTTTCTTTAAGCGTCGCCTCCAAATGCCCATTGATATTCCATATAAATATTGCTCCATCACTTGAACCAGCCGCTATTCGACTTATGTCCCGGCTGAATGATACACGAGACCAGTCACAACCAACTTTGAAATTGTCATTACTGAACAACAAAAACCACACAAAAAAAAAATAAATCATTTCTACAGAAATGGAATTCGAATTTTGGATTGCAAACTATATGAGCAACTCACCAAAATGTCTTAATTATCTGATTCATGCGTAGATCCAATAATTTAATGGTATCGTCACGAACACAACTCAGCAAATATTTACAATCTTTTGACAAGTCCAACGATGTAATTTTACCTTGGAGAACAATTTCGTTGGCTGAGCAATCGGTTCGTGTGTCCCAAAATCGAATTTTTTTATCATAATGCCCACTTATTATCGTCGTACCGGATACATCTGTTCCGGTTGTTACTAAATCATTGCAAGATGAACCAGCAAATTTTGTTTCAATGCATGCTCGGCTCCGTAGATCCCAGATTTTCAATGTACGATCGTGACTGCCAGTCACAACTTTTGAAGGTTCACCCAAAAATTTTGCGGCCATCACTTTTCCACTGTGACCTGTCAACGTGTGCTAATAAAATGAAGAAAAATGAATGCATAAAAAGGGAAAACGCAAATGAACAAACAAACAAACAAACAAAATTTTATATATATATATATATATCCAATATCCAATTGACAACTTTCTATGTGTCCAGAAGCGATTCATAAATTATAAATGATAGTTCTATAGAGTTATTCGTTGATATTTGTTGGTTTTGTTGTTTTTATTGAAAATATTCAATGTTTTACTAGCAGCTAACAGATCTTATATCAAATATTTAATGATGCGATGAACTGCGATCATTTGATATAAAACCAAATTTGTTAATTTAATTGAGCACGACCAATTCTATTTGCCGATCGATAACCATTCAAATGTGGAATATTCAAAGGCATTCAAATAATTCTCTCACAATGTTAAAATTTAAAACTTCTGGCGCATGTTTTATTGAATCAGATGTACAGACGATGAACATGAAAATCCCACGACACAAAACATTATTAGTGCCGCCAATGGTCCGAAAGACAGAAAATTCGAATAAAATCGAAATTCGAATCAACCAAACAAAAAGAGATGAAAAATTCAAAGAAAAAGTAAAAAAAAAAACAAAAAACGGCAGAGAAAACAAATGAACGAAGCACAAAATTGAAACGAGTGGACAGAATAGAAAACGAAGCGCGAGAAAATAATGTGCAAAACGAATAAATTTGTTTTCATTTACCGAATCATTGAAGCGAAAACAGAAAAATCTTGATACAAATAACCCGTAGCCCGTTTATCCGTTCGAGTTGAGTTAATCCATTGTAAGTATATATAATCGTTAAACGAATGTACACACGCCGCTGACGATAACAAAACATCGAAAATCGGTTAAAAGATCGGGTTGGCTCGCGCACTCTTTCCTGCACACACATCAAAATCAATCGATTTTCATTCATTCCGAAAATGAGAAAAACGAAAAAAGAAGAAGAAGAAGAAGAAGAAGCCGAAGTAAAAGAAAAGAAAAATTAGATTCTTAAAAATTTATTCGGCAAATGAAGAAGATCACACAATCAACGAAATTTCATTGCCATTGAAAAGTAAATCCGAAAAATGTAACATAAAAGCATTAATTTCTATTTCGGAACCGTAAAAGTGTGATTAATATGGCTTATCACAAGAAACGAATCGCAATTAAATGAATGAATATGACGTATGATTCGGTGTGTTCGTTGTCTGTATTGATTATTGAGCGTTGAGCGTTGAGCGTTTGAATGTAACACAAACATTATATCATAAGTCGTTGCGGCCTCAGGAAATAATTATTTCTTTTTCTATTTCTCTTTCAATCAATTGTAATCGGTTTGATGTTCAATGAAAGTGTAAATTGTTGGAAGATTATCGGTTGGGCATTCGGCATTTGGCATTCAATCAGATTGTAAAGAATGATATGGTGCCAACTGCCAACTCCATGACAATTAGTGTCAGTTACTGTTCAAAATATTTTATTCTTTTTGTTTTCGTCGAATTTCGAAATAATGCCAACGATGTGGCAAATTGGTGGCAACAAATTATGAATGATTTTGATCCGCAATCCCGTTTGTTCTTCGTTCACAGAACACAATGATGATCTGGCTCATTTGGGCAATAGAAACCACAAAGTATATACGATTTCTTTCTCTCAACGAGCAATGGAAATTGCTCTTAGCGAAGAACAAACAAGCAACGGATGGAATATTTTTTATGTCATTGTCTCGAATTCTCGAAATAAAAATGAGCGGCTACAATGACAATAAATGTTCTGTTCACAAATTGAAATCGAACGATTTAGATGTCATTTTCGTTTTGCTTTAGAATAGAAAATGGAAAAATACATAAGAGAGGTGTGAAAAATAGCAAAATCCTTACGTTCTGTTCGGATCATGGTGTGTGGTCATCGAATTTGTTGCAAATATTTATCATTGTAATTCAATCCCACATCAAAACACGTAATGTAAACGATTTTACATATATTGTATTTCAGGTATTGTAAATTGTAGTACATCACACCCAAACGATACGGTAAAAATGGCACCATTTAAAAAACACAAACAACCATTTGCAATTTAACAAACATTAAACAAATATAAATCTAATCGTAATGTGTCTCTATCACAACTGAGTGAGATGAATTCGTAGTTGATTGGTTTCGTTTTGGTGTTTGGTTTAACGTTTACTGTACACTGTACACTGGTACAAATTCTGTGGGATGAAAAATTATCCATTTGAGGATTCTTTGTGGTCACAATTTACTATCTAAGAATGATTGAATTGCATTTAAACGAAACGAAATTGCGTAAACACTGTAATAAATTTTATTATTTGACTTAATATTGTGACAGCTTGATCAATTTTCACAAAAAAATAACGGCCTTTCATTTGAGAATGCTCTTTTGCTAACATCAATATTTTCTTTTCGTTTGGTTTCTTTTTCAAAACAAATTGCTTGCGATCAAATTTCAAAAGGAACGTACGTAAAAATGTTAAATCAAAGTCAATAAACTTCCATTTCGTTCGCAAAATGGTTCAATCATACGTTTTTCTTGTTCGTTGCTGTAATGAATAGTTCAATCATTCTTTTTGAAAAGACTAAGGAAAAAACAACAGAAAATAAAAAAAACCAACTAGAAAAATTGGGATGCTCTCACGTAGTACGATGCTTTCAGATCCAGTTTGATTTCAAGAGTTGAATTTCTAAATTTATTGGTGGAAATATTGTTACATATTGTGTGTAGTGTGTATCGGTGGATCGATAGATCGATTGGTGATTTTAGTTTTGTGTGAGTGCCACAGCGGAAAACTATAAACACCTATTCGAATAATGAGAAGCAGTCATAGACGGCCCAAATGGAAAAGATGAAACAGAAAAAATTTGACAAGTTGCTCATTTGAGCTTTGTTCTTGAATTGATACAGTAAATAGATTCCATTCACTCGTTTCGATATTCGATATTCGATATTTAGATTTTATTTGTGAAAAATTCCATTTAAAATTGGTTTAATCATATTTTTGCGTCATTCATGTTCATCATCCAAAAAAAAAAATAATAATACATATGAATATGTTGTATTTGTATTGGAATATTTTGAGCACATGCATAAATTAAACGCACACAACATCAAAGATGGAATTGTTAGCTTTTTTTTCTCGTTGATCTCGCTCTTTCTCTGGCATAAGATCGATGTCCACGAACAATACGATTCGATTTATAAAGCCGGTTAAAATAATGGCAACAACCACTGACTCAATGGAGTTATAAATTGTACGTTTATGGTACGTGCATGGAAAGTCCACTATAAAATACCGAATAGATACAAGTATTTACAAAAAAAAAAAAAGAAAAGACGACAATCGAGTAACAGTGATCGCTTTTTTCATTTCCCCTCCTTCTCTTGATTGAACACCGATGCTGTGCAAAGTGTGCATTGATTTCAAATTAAAGAATTGACAGTGAATAAACCAGATCAATTATCTTAGAAAATGCTTGAGTTTTCACCCTTTTTGGTTATGAGTTATGAAACATCGCTCATTGCACTTATCATGCATTTGAATGGAAAAATTCTTGCTTCGAAAAGGAAAAGTCTGTTAGATTGTTATTTGTTCTGTTTTTGTAAGTGTTGCATTGCACAAAGACAGAAATAACGATAATAAACTGATATAACGGTATAAATCTGATGATTCATTATTAATTGATCGAAATCGGTTTTATGGAATTAATTCCACACGTCAAGCAATTAAAATGGTCGCTTGTCACATATGCTCTCATATGGACCAGTTTAACTTGGCAAAGTCTAAGAACAAAAGATAAGAATAAGAAAAGAAAAAAAAAACTGAAAATTTTTGCGTAAATAAAAAGTTGCCGCAAAGAAATTATGCGAAAAATTATCCGAGATCCATCAAGAATCAAGATTCATTGATTTTGTGGATTATGCATTGTTATTCATTTGTCTTGTCATGAATGCAGATAATTTAATTGTACGCATTTTACCATTTATGCCTTGATGTTTTTCATTCTACATTCTACATATTGGTTCATTTTATTCGCATCGTTACTCAATATGATTACGAATAACAAATCGATAAAATATTTGTTACGATGATTATTTTATATCGGCCATTAATCTTCTATTCGTTCATTTTGAAAGAATTAAAAACCGCATTGTGCATTGAACACTTAAATTCAAAAGCAATCTCATAATGCGTATGGGATTTCCCTCAATGACGATGGATCATTTGCACATATTAATACGATTCGCTTTCTTTTCTTTTTTTTTTCTTAATAATAATCGAACAATTCAACGACGAGATAATGTTTTGTTCAATGAACGCGTTTGATTTTTTTTTATTTTTGGAACATTGAACAATCCAAAGCCACAAATATTTAAAATAAATTCCTTTTTCTTTCGTTCTCTTCATCATCGTATTTTCCAACATGAGGTCGTTTATTGCGAGCACACCCAACTCTAAATTCACTTGATTTCAATCACAGTCCAACAACAAAAACTGGAACAGATCGAAAAACTTGTTTCGTTGGCGCCTTTATTGTTATTGTTGTTGTTTTTGATGATGTTTTTGGTTTATGTTGTTGCGCATACTCTTTCGATAAAAATGAAACGGTGATCGTGTGTCATCTATAGAAGCGCGAATGGATCGATAAAATTTCATTTTTCTTTTTCGAATGTGTGTTTCTTGTGATGTGTGGAGTGTTTCTAGTATAGTTATATTGTTTTCGACAAAATTTGAACTTCAAAATTTACATAATATTTAATATAGGCCAAATACAAGTCCCTCCTTGGCTATCGAAATCAATCAATATCAAAGAATGACGAAATATTTTCCAAAAGCTATTGAGAAGCATTTTAGCCGATGAGGATTTGTTTGTTGCCATCGATCTACTAGCGGAAGATGTTTCAATTATTCAATTTCTGGCTTAACATCATTTGTTTAAACGATCCATCGAAATGAATGTGTCGAATTCGATCGTCCGGTTAGCGATTTCATGTTTAAAGATGATTTTTTGCGGTGAAAGCAAACACGAAATATCCCGTGGCTGATCGTGAATTTGTGAAATGGGCTTTTGACCTAGGAATTCACTTTCCAACTGCGTTACAAAGTGCTCGAATGCATGTAGAAATGCAGAAAACAAAACACAGAAAAGAGTATCGCAGAACCTCTTCATGCAGAAAAATAAATAAATGAAATGAATAAAATCAAATATTTTGAATAAAAAAATACCGATTGAGCAATACGATTGCCAACTCATAATATGATTTGTCATTTAATCCTTGATACAGAATTGATATGCATTTCCTGCTTTTTTTATTTCTGCTACTTATTTTCCTGCATAAAAATATTCTGCGATTTTTTTTTCTGCGTTTTATTTTCTGCTAAAAGAGGTTCTGCGTTTTTATTTTCATTCTTAAGTGATACCTGGTGCACATCCATTGAATAACGCAATGAACATGTACAAAGCCAACTATGCAAATTGCATCAAGCTGTACGCAAAAAAAAAATGGTTTCGCCTATTTTGCAAGGCTGCACTATGTAGCCATGGCATGGTATTCCATCGGCATGAGTTGAATAATATCCACCAACGGGCTGTCAACTGATTTTTCCATTTCACGAATTATCAGCCAGAAAGACGACCTTGGCAATAATAATTGAAAAATTCATTGAAAACATTCTGATCGACAATGAAAACATTATTCGCAGTTCTTTAAATCGTTCATTGTTTGGTCCATATTTTCATCAATTTTCCGGAAAATGCAGTTGTATGTCGATCAATACAACATTTGAAGACCGAATTGGAAGGTTCAAACATTTTCGAAGGTTCCATGATCGATACACCCACATTCGGAAGAATGACCGGAATGACGAGCCAACAACATTGGAAATTTCAAGTCACGAAAATTCCCATTGAATTGGAATCACGAGCAATATTGTCAATAGAATTGTTTAAGTTGCCGGCCGCCCATTGCCACGGAACTATTTGAAAACTACACTAAGAGTGGTGCAGTGACGAGGATTCCCTCAACAATTCAATGGCATTCAGCTTCGAAAATTTTAAATCAAAAGAAAAAAATATTGTTTTATTTAGTTAGTTTTAACAATCAACTACGCACAGTTCGAATCCGAAAGGCTATTGTGGACGGTGTCAAAAAGTAGGAGAAGAATTGTAACATAAGCTTTGCTAACAATTATACCATATACGAAATGAGACGATTTTGTTACATAGTATTCCGGTTTTCTCTCGAATTTTAATATTTTTTATATATCCTGTGATGAATTTATGGTTGATGGTCATTTGTTTGATTTGAAAAATATGTAAATTGTGCATCCGATGGAATAGCATATACATTTGATATGGCTATGCAAAAGGAAAATAAATGGCAATCACAGTCAATGGGTAGATTGGAATGGCTTGCCTGTCTGTCTTACTGTCTTTTCCATGAGAATCACATTTTTTTTAGCCTGCTTTATTCCGAACGATTTTTAATTCAATAACATAAATTGACGCACAACAAATATGGTTTGATGGGTATTTTTGTTGTTGTTGTTGTTGTTGTTGGTATTGTGAACAGAGGCGCCGAGGATCATCACACTCGACTGAATAAAGGAGTCAGCCGTTTTGTTCAATGATCTGGAATAAATCATATCTCAAAAATGCACCATCATCAGTTACTCCTTCGATGTTGGCCAATTCTACATTTCTATACCAATTGCATCGCTGTGCTTGAATTGTATACGAGTATCAATGAGATTGTAAATTGAGAACAGCCAAAGCAAAAAAAAAAAGAATAAAATTAAAATACAAAAAAAGAGAAGAAAATCGCAAGATTGCAAAGAATGCTGTCATCGTTACATGCCCAACAACTGAAGCATATATAAAGGCTTTTCGATTCAAAGATCCGATCATTGCATTCCATTGGAAATTTTACATTTTACTTTTCTTGCGAAAATTGAATGTATGCCAGCTTGTAGAAGCTTTAACAACCTGCCATATATAGACAGCATATTGTTATAAGTTATAACCAATAAGCAAATAAACAGAATACAGTTATGCATGAAAAATACACATAATTTATAATCTGAAAATAAGTGAATGTCATTAAATTGGGTTTAACGATCTGTCATTAGTATTTGTGTGCATACACTTCTTGAGGCCACTTTGGCATGGTAAATCCAACCAAAAATCGATCGGCTAAATTTTTGTGAAATGAATACGGGTGAGAGAATGTAGAGAGCGAACAGAAGAACTGTACTCAACGATATCTTCTCGGTAAAGTGGCCAGTTACCAGTGATGAAATCAAAACGAAAAACGAAAAAACGAAAAAACAAAAATCAAATCGAAAAGCACGTGAACAAAAACAAATTCTTAATGAATATCTTTTGATTTTATGTTATGTAACGTGGTAAACACTGGTCACTTTTGTGATCACTTCTTCTTCGTTCACCGAAATTGTCTTTTCGTTAAAAAAAAAGAGGGAACAAGATTTTGATGAATATGAATATTCCAATGGGCTTGGACAAGGTAATTACATAATTGAATGTCAAGTAGCCAGCTAAGTGGTCATTTAATTTTCATCAGAATCAGAGTCTCGTCATCTGTATAAACATTACAGTGAAACAATCCATTATTGTGGCATCATTGAATTTCCAGGCCTATCACCTGGAGTGATCTTAACTGTCAAATGTGATTTGATTCTTTCGTGAAAGTCATGAGTCCAATGACAAGAACTAAAAATTAAGATTCGACAGCCAAGAGAACAACAGTACAGTTAAAGAAATAAACATAATGCTAAAATGCAATGACAGCATGTTTCCTCGAATTTTGTTTTTTTTTTTTTATTGTTCTCATTCTCTCACCGTTTTCCTTTTTCGGTTGAATTCATTCATTCCCTGTGCTCGAATTTTGTTCGTGAAAATAATATGGTATCAAAATCTTAACTTTCTTAGTTGTGTTTTTGATTCCGGAAAGGTTTTTGATTGAAGAATGCCGCTGAGTGGCACTGATGAACTCTAAACATTGAACACATTTCAATTGGTTTGCGCATTTTGTGATCATTCATTTTATAATTAACACATAAAACTAACATCTTTCATGAAAACCAAAGAAATGAAAAAGCGACCACACATAACAACAATGAAATTTGTTCTGTCATCAAGTTCAGCTGGATGATCTTCTTCGAAAACAAGAAAAATCCATTACGAAATCATTTTTTAGTAATTTTTTTTTTTACTTTTCATCGTCATAAAATCCGGCTCTGATCGACCAAAAAACAACCAAGAAGAGTTGCTAGAACTATTTGAGCGACTGTAAAATGAAAAGTGAACCATTATATTAATAAACTCACTTTTGTTCACATAGAACATAAAACCATTGAAGTCACTCGAGTCATACATATATACATATGATATATCCATGGACCATAGACCATAGACGAACGATACCAATGAACATTAAACTTGTTGGACCATTATTAAAATCTTTTCACGATGTAATTTTTTTTGAGTTCCACATCAAAAAATATTGTAATCGAAACTCTCAGTCAGGCTACGAGAGTCAAGCATCGCACATTGAACAACGGAAACTGTTCATATTCCATATTGTAACTATTTTCCACGTTCAAATTCGTTTTTTCCCAAAAAAAAAAAAATTGAATATTTCCTATTTCTTTTTCTCGCCTTTTCTCTTAACATTCCAATTTAAAATCGGCAAAATGACCGAAGTGCGACATAAACGAATGTAGTTTGGTTTGTTTTCGTCGATTTTTCATTTTTTTTTTCTTCACAACAATCAACACGAAATACAACAAACGAACAACATTTTTCGATAGCACGACGACTATAGAAACTATAAACATTCTGTTCACTGTTCACAAGAGATAGAATGCATGAGAAAGTTAAAATAAGCAAAGAAAAAACAAAATTCGACCGAATGACGATGGCAAATGGAATCAAACAGTTCAAGACTATTGATTGCACTTTAAGTTACACATTACGATAGAATCATTTGAAAATATAAAAGAGAAGCGAAGCGAAAAAACAGAAGAAGAAGAAGAAGAAGAAGAGAAAATGAAGCGGACATTGAAGAGAATAAAAAATAAAACCTCATGAATTGCATCTTCGTTTTGCACAAAGTCATCGATGCATTCCCAATATCCATTAGGCTGATCTTTTTTTTTAAATTTGCTGTCTTCGCAGTTCATTTAATCAAATTTAGCTCTCACTGTTGACTTTCTATTGGACATCAAGCCACAATTCCATCCATTTAAATTCGTTTTATTTTCATTGATTCAGAGTCTCAGGTATTTTGGTCGTTGTCACATTCATTGCATAGTGTCTGGATTATTATTGAAGTGTTTCACGTTAAATCGAAAATTTAACAGGCTTTGAACGATATTCAACACGGCAGCCGAGGCAGCTGAACCAAATGATCACGGAACGTTATGAAATTTGTAATGGGAAAACTTTCTAAAGAACTTCTGTTCGAAATAGCATTATTGGCAAGCTTGACAATATTCAGCTCAAATGAAAACGAATCAACCAACAGAAGAAAAAAAATAAGAAAGAATAATCGCAACGAAGAAGAGAGAAAAGAGCAGTCTGTTAAGAATGACGATGATCGGGGGGGGGGGAGGGGAAATGGTAGAGTCAGTGATAAAATTCAGCGCATATCCACTCTCACACGACATGGGAATTAACTATGGCTCACAAATATAAGAAGAAGAAGGAATAAACACGAAGAAACGGAAAGGCAACACCGAACATTTGAATCCAATTCTTTTCTATAAATGAAATGTCGCGGTCGTGAAAACGAAAACAAATTCTTTCATCGAAAATTTTTTCGTTAAAAGTAGTCATTTTTAGTTCGAATATCCATGGATTTGCTTTTGTCATCGTCATCCATGGAAAGAATGAATTCTGGTCATTATATGCTGTGCATTGTGCAATGTGCACTCACTATACAGTAAAGTCTCTATAAAAGGATCCTGTCTCATTTGTGGACCAATTGGCCCGCAACCAATGTGGTCCTTTTAGATAAATTATGTTATACATGCATTTTGATTTTGTGTTCTAATAGATTAATTAATTTCATTCTATCAATTCCAAGAGATTTAGTTGCGTATTGCGTTGCATGAATATTCCACAAAAAAAGAAGAAAGTTAAAATGAATGACCACTTTCAAGCTTCTATGCCGTATATTTTGTGTTGTGTATCGAACAAAGTTGGCTTAATAGATATAACAGAGGACCATTTAACCATATTTCATTTAGATTGATTCAATTTTCTGTTTTCATCGCATTCTCGTCCGATTTTTTCGTTCAATTTTGTGGTTTGATGTCGTTGATCGTTCGCGTATCATTTTGTTCTTCTTTTTGCATCCAACCGATTTGCCATTTCAAGAAATGAGTGCATGCAATGGCAAAAGGCTATGAGAAGCAAAAATTCCGTCAATAAAATCGAATAGTTGGAAGAAAAAAAATGTACTGCACACAGATAGGAAAGAAATAATGAATTGTGAATGCCAATGAAGTCAAAATTGCACTTCAACTCATCGAAGAAAGAGAAAAAAAAGAAGATAAATAAAAACAAAAGAAAAAGCTGGTTATTATTATGGATTAGTATTGTGACGTTGTGCCATTTCGAATGCACTAGATGATCAAAAACCAAAAGCCTATTTTTTTTTTAATTTATACAGTTCAAGTCCTTTAGGGTTACAAAAGGAATAAAGAATATAAAGATGATTAATTTCAGATTGAAAATGCATCGGTGCAAACAAAAACAAAAACCTAAAACGAAGACATTTCAAAACATTAAAATGAAATCACATGAATCACACTGTAGACAAATATAAATGTTAAAAACAAACAAATTTGGTTAGGACCAAACCAATTTTGATGCTTATTTTTTATTATTCATCTGAAGGCATAAACAAAAAATAACATCACACAAACCAAAAAGCAAACAATAGAACGTTTGCGTATACTGTGCGACTCAACGATTTTCGTCTTGTTTTTATCAAATATTTTCGTTAATTTGCTATCCATGAATGTTTAATGTTCATGTGTCGTAAATCATCGAAAAGAATATCGCGGCCATTTGTGATGAGCATGAAATGTAATAAAAAAAAAAAGAAAAAATCAAACCAAATAGACGAACTCGTTTCGTTGGACAATACATAATACATTCATATGAATTCTTTTAGATACCGGTTACCGGTTACTGTTCGTTTACTAAATCCAAGAGTGGTTCCATCACGGGTTCCATCGTCCGTAGGACAATCAACGACGGCAAAGTTTTAAAGAACTATTTGCTGACTCATCGATGATATTTTTGTTTTGTTGCGTCTATCCGTGCACTGGCACCATGCACAATCGATACCAAATACCAAACACAGAAGTAATCTTGAATGCGTTTTTTTTTTAAATTTTATTTTTAATATTGCAATATTAATATGCATACAAATTCGTTGAATGTTTTGTCACCGTAAAATTACAAACTGAACTTCAGGCATTCGTCGCCAATGGTTTTAAATTGATTCTTTTATTGTCGTTCATCAAACACAACAATTATTATTATAATTTGTAGACAAAAGTGGAATTTTATAAATTTCGTCTCGCACATTGGAATATAATAATAATTGCTCTGTGGACTTTAACAAATCAAAAGTATCATCAGCACCGGTTCAGATTTGATTTTTTATTTTCGATAATGATTAAATCGTTTCATATTTTGGTTTTGTTTTGTTTCGTGTGATTCATTTGAAGAAGCAAAATCAGTTCAGTTTACAAATCTCAAGTGATCATCGAAGTGAAATCTTTTCATCGATTGCGTTCATTCCATTTATTGTTATTATTGTTTGTTATTTTAAGAGCTTAATTACACCGGCACATCTATTTATAAATCATAAAATTTAATATTTCATTTCATTTTTCCCATCCATTTTTTAGATTGCTGAGTGCATTTGTATGAAAGTAAAATTCCCATATTGGAATTAACATTGAAAAAGAAGGTGAAAAATATAAAATATTCCGAGTAGCTGTTGGAATTCAATCAATCGTGACGATTACGACAATTCATCTTTGGAAAATTTGATCGGTGCAACGTGTCTGAGACGAACAAATTTTTTTGTTTCTCAATCTTTTTATCCCGAACTGAAACAAAGGTAAGTTCAATTTGACATGCGTTGCGATTCTTATTTTTTTTTTTGTTATGGATTCTGTTCGTTGCTCTTGGGAAGGAAATTGTTTTATTAAGTTTTTGTTTCGAACTCGTTTAATGAAATTAAAAACATTAATTCAATTGCAACTCGAACAAATTGCCCGAATCAAAAATGACCGTTCAACCGACAAAACGAAACTAACGATAATATTTTAATGTGCTGAATAGCACCCAGAGCCTAAAGTTTAGACACCGAAATCAATGTTCTGGTTGCTCATTATTATGGCTCGTCAAACGGCATTTCTGAATTCGAACGAAAACGAAAACCAAATACAACATTCATTGAAAATGAACATACTATTTATTTTCCATTCGTTTGAAACACTTTGATGTTCAGGAAAGAAAAAAAAAACGATTCTAGTGGAGCCGTTGATTGGTCATTCGAACGATCCATAAACAAAAACTTGACAATCATAAATATTCAATACATGGAAAACAATTTCAAGAAGAAAACGAAAGAATAAAAAAAAAAATGAATAATACGAAATAACATAAAATAACAACAACAACAGCGCGAACAGAAACAAAAACAAATTCTATATATTTATAAATAAATAAATAAATGGGCACGAGTGCTTCTCATTGCTTAAGATGAGAAATTAAAAACAAATAAGACAGACAAAATAGGTAAGGCAAGATGCATATAAAAATTTATCAAGTTTGTGGATAAATGCATTTTCATGGACATAAAATATGTGAAGAAACAGACAGCATCACAAATTATACAAATGATGAGGGGACACATTCTGGAACCAAACAACCATAGCCATAACATGATAGATTACAACAACAGCAACAAATGAAAATGAAAAAAAACAAGATGAATGTTCATGGAAACCCAATGAAATAGAAAGACGAAAAATACCAACGAAAAATATTCCGGATCAATAAAAGGAAAAATCAATTGTAACGCAATTAAAAAAAAAAAAAAATAATGTATATAAGAAATAATACGCGCACGTATGATATTTCAAACTATACCGTCACATCAACGTTTCGATTGAATTTGCGAAACGAAAAACAAAACCCGCAACAAATGTAAACTTTATTTGTGCATTCAAATCATCTTTGGTTTCGTTCAATCGTCACATGATATTCAATAAGAGCGTATCCAAGTATGTATGTGCTACAATTTGTGCATTTCAGCCACCGGGGTATTTATGAATGCTCTAGTCGCCACTACTTTGTGCTGTATTTTGGTAGCTATCGGTCCTGTTTTCAGTTTCAATGGCAGCAATGCGCATTGTGTACATTCTCGGTTTTTGCCTCTCTTCATCGTCCATCGATAGGAGCCTAGACAGATAGGAGGTTACCTTGGTAGTTCTGTCAAGTTCATTAAATGCATATTTTCTATTTGTTGCTCACATGTTGATATCATTTTTATTCTATATCTTTTTCCGTGGGCCTGTAACTAACCGCGAATGTATGAGAGAATATTTGATGTATCTGTATGGTGCACAGTGTACATGGCACACTGTATATCATGCACATTGCACAAAGGGTAATGATTGAGTTAAAACAAAAGTGCATACGTCTTTTTTTATTAATTTTTTTGATCGATATGTCTATAAATAGTCAGTTGTTTATATGCAGCCAGTGTAAATCCATTCATTCAGTTTCTCTTGCATTCGGTGTTTTTTCTTTCGTTTCGTTTTGTTTTATCATTTCTTTCGGATTTTATTCTATTCGTAGGCCTGTTTTTTTTTCTTACTTGGATTTAAGTTTATTGTTGTCGAAGTCTTCTTGATGAACTGAAATAGAATCTTCATAAACTTTTAGTGATAATTTTTTTTCATTCGTTTCAATTGTTTTTTCCTTCTCTCTCTCTCTCTCTCTTTCTCTCTTCATATTGACATTGAATAGAATAACAGTGCAAGTTCTTTGCTTTTTTGTATTCCCTTTTCTAGTGTTGCTGACACAAATGTGAAATGCCTGCGCATGGATTTGAAATTAAATGAAGCGAATAAAAGATTCTATTTCATTTATTGTTACATTACTTCACCATCAGACTTAGAAACGTCACAAATTTGACTTTTGCATGGAATTTTTTTGCACATCAGTTCAACTTGATTGGTATTTTTTATTTCCTATCTATGTATCGATTAATTATTTTGCTGATTTTAATCAAAATCATTTGAATAACCGATTTTTTTTTTGTGGTTTTCTTATTTTCTCTCTGAAGCTTGTGTACATTAAATTCAAGTTAATCATGACACGAATGTGCTGAAAAAAATGACAGATTTCATTTTATCTTTGACCTCTTTTGATTGGTATTCACGATTCGCGTTCGTCCATAACCATCTCAATTTCACAATGATTGATGTTGCACATTCCAGAATTACTATTCGAATAAAATAACAAAAACAGTCCTGAAAATGTTATATTTCAATTTCGATATCATTGACATAAACAATGAACATATCCAGATACATATTATATTACAAACTATAATACGCCAGATTTCTATCAAAATCTGAATGATCCAATGGATGTGGAAAGTATTTTTCCTTCATGAAAATCGATAAATAATAAATATGTTCATAAAAGTCAAACAACAAATTTAGTAATTCAATACAATATGTTCAAAATTTTCCGCACCTTTGAAATTGTGACAGTTGAACACAGTTGAATATTTCGCAGAGGTGCAACAATTTATTATTCAAATGGTTTCATGAAATTGCATTTGTTTTAGATATATATTCGCATGCATTTGCTAACACATTCATTCAATGGTCAATGACGAATTGAATTAAAGCTTTGCATTTCCAAATGAATAAATTCACAATATCTACGGCAATAAATGAATGAAATGCATGGCCAAACGGCCAACAAACGTTGGTCGTTACCATGTTTGGCTATTTATGCATTTAATCAATAGCAACAAGACAAATTAAAATCGATTACATTTCAATTGGCGATAAATTTGAAATGAAATGACGGCAAATTATTTAAATAAATAGAAAATCAATGATTCACGGATATTGTAAAGATTGAAGAAATTCAATTCGTTTTGTAAAATGCCGGTCATTTTTCTATGTTTATATGGTGTATGCCGTATACCCCTCAATCATTGTCTTCACTGGCACAAATACAATTCGTTTCATATGAATGAAACAAATGAAATTGTCTATGCATTTGAACAGGTCCATATGTCAAAATGCCAAATTACAAACCATTCATTCATAATAATGTATTTTCGTTCATTTTCATTATTTTTATTTTCCATTTGAATGCAACAGTCGCACTGAATTCAACGATTTCGAGAAATAAATCAAAATGAAGAAAGAAAAAAAAAGAAGACAAGAATGATATGGACTTTGCAATGGAACAAAACCAAGTAACCGAATGAAATGCTCCATATATTCTCAGCAGTCGCGTTGTGAATATGATTATGGCAAATAAATTTTCGATGCTGTTGAAAGGTATCCAACAGTGCATTTCGATTCTAACGCATATACAAAATCTTAAACAAAGGAGCCCACCGACCAGACATATAACATTAGCAATGTGTGCTACTTATAATAAAATTATTACAAGTTCTAGATTGTTGGCTATGGTTGTGTTGTGTGTTGTGTGTTGTGTGTGCCTTCATTATTCATTACATAGATATTTCGGTATTTTCATTCTTTCGTCCATCTCCAGGTAGTGGATCTTGCTTATCACAAATTAATTTGTATCTTGTTTACTGATTCGACCATCAATAAAATCCAAAATCCAAAAGTGGTCGATGGCGAAATGCTCTTTTTTCGCCAAATGCATCAATTGACAAAAAATTTAATCATTAATAAAAGATATACTGAATTTGTTGGCCGAACTCATTTCAGAACAAAACTTGAAAAATGCGGTGTTTCAAATTTTGAATAAAATTTCATTTCAATCGGACCGAATCCATTACATACATACATACATACATACAATGTATGTCATACATATATCTACATTAACCTGCGATCCAAATTTCTCTCAAAATTCATCTTTCTTTCTCTTTTCCGACCATTTTTTAAATCTTTTGCTTTTCCAAATCAGGCAACAGCTGATTCAACGATTTTTCAAAGTTAGCGTGCGCTTAATGCAACAATGTATTCAAATTTAGATTCCACCAATTGTTCGGTTCGTTGCATTGAATGTGAACTAATTTTCAAAATTCAAATTAAAAAAAAAAAAAAAATGAATCAAGTGCACGAGTGCATGAGTAGTGCATTTGATGGTCATAGCCAAAACAATGCAATATATCAAGTACATAGACTATTTTTGAATGTTTATAAAAGAACGTTATAATTTATTAGTATTTAATTTGCATCATATGGTTAAATTACAATTGACCGGACGTGGTTCCGCCACCATATAGCCAAACTGTAACACGATGTACGATACACCAACGGTTTAATAAAGCAAAACATTTCAAACACACGAATGAAGAGTGAACAGTGAAGAGTGAACAGTTTTACGTTATTGTAATATTGTGTACGTAAAAGCGTTGAATTTGGTTGGAATTTTTGTTTTGGGTCAGCCGTAGACCAATTTGTTAATCTCATGGATTAATTTGAAATTGTGCAGCAAAAATTGAAATGAATGAGAATAAATATGCAAATATGAAATTGTTGAATAGACATACTAAATATCGCATACTCTTCGGTACACACAATATCCGCTTATCTATTCAATTGCATTCCATTCATAAATTTTTCACTGACCCAATTAATCAGTCGGACATCATATAGTGCAATAAAAAAAAATGTTAGCAACTTGGTTTTTTTTTTTTTTGATTTTATGCTATTAATGGGAATCAGGATGGGTGCTGACGATTCATTTTACATACAATATGAAAAATTTACATACAAATTACTACTGCCACAAAACTCACTCGACTGGATGCTTTTCAGTAGTTTTGAAATTGCATCAACGATTCGCATTTTGATCTCTCGATGGATTGATCACATTTCGTACAAAAATTAACGGTTAACACACATTAACACACCTGATACAGATCACAGATCACCTTCATTGGCGAAAAATAATCACATAATTTTCCCATACAAATGCCTCACGAATGAAATCTAATGGAATAAAATGAAGAAGAAAAAAAACTCGAACGATCGAATATCGTATGATAATATTGGTTTCATAGATGATGCCATGATCGTCGGTCAAAACAACGTGACAACCAATCAATGTGAATAACTTAATAATAATAAAAAAAAAACTACAAAAACGACAAGAACATTGGAGCGGCAATAGATAGTAGACAGCAACATTTGATCTTGATGATGGATTTGATGGATCAAATTCAATCAAAGTTAAGATGCATGCAAGGCGATCATGGAATCAGTTGCATTTCAGTTGTGTGAACGAAATACATTGATTATCACAGATTGATGGTTGAATATGTATCAGAAGGTATAATAATTGGCAATCCTAAGTGAAATCATAGTGTAAATTGATTCATTTAATAGCATAACTGAGCAGCATATTATAGACATGCCCGTTGGCATTGTTCTACCACCTATATTTTCAATGATTTCATTTAGACTTTAGAAATTTTTATTTTATTTTTCGTTTTTCGTCGGATTTTTTTTTTTTTGTTTCTCTTTTACCTTTTCATCGGCAACATTCCAGCAATCATTTGTTGCAGATTGCTTTTGAGATGAACAGGAAAAGAACTGAAAAGGGTATACGCAGTTTTTAAATGACTTAGCCATTGCGCATTGAGCCACCATTTCCACCAGAACCAACTCACTTTTTTTTTCTTCTCACAAAAATCCATACAATCAAACTATTGTGGTGGAGCAAAACAACATTGTCTTTTCATGATACCACCATGATGAACCGGCCAATCAAATGCGGTATTAATGAACGAACTCTTGCATCTCTCATTTTAAAATAGTAACGCAAGCGTAGGCTTTGGATTGAATCAAATTATTATTCAGGCACCGGAGATACCTAAAACTTGTAAGTCATTTCAAAGAAACAGATGATTCGGATTCGACGTTCATTTGAGACATTATTGCACACATTTCAAGGGAGAAAAAAGCATTTTAAATTGACAGCAAAATAATAATAATTGATGTCTGTGTTCATTGTCCGTTTGATTTTGAATGGATGGACATTCAACATCCTCGAGCCTTTAAGTATTGGCATTTTGCAATCATTTATTGTCTGTAATTTTCCATCAATACCCTTTTAAAGACTTGGCAAGCTTCCGATAAGCGGCCTTTTAATCGGCAAAACAACAAATGATCCTAATGAAATAATCAACTTTGTTCGCATGATGTTCTTCGACATTGACATGCAGACCGTTTTCTATAATAATGTTTATCACGAATACCTTCAATTCCCATTTTTTATGTTTCTGTTGTTGTTGTTGTTGTTGTTGTCTTTTTTTCAATTTTATTTTCATCGAGATATTTCGGTCGCATCGAAATAACCAAGAAACACGAAGAGAGAGAGAAAAAAATTAAAAATTATGAATTCGTTACAATTTCACATCGGATGATTCTATTAGAGTCTCAATTATGATGGTCGATGGGCATTTTTCTTCAATTTCTTTCATTTCTATCTTGTTCGTATTGGAATTCATGCATTTCGTTCAATGGATCGAAATATAGAAACCAAACATTGAACAATGACTGGTCATCAAGTCGTTTTTTTTTTTAACCTAAACCTTTTTATTATTTTTTTCTATCTATGGTTGAACCGTTAATGAATCGCGATCACTTTATTCGTTTGCGTGATCGACTTCAATAAATTGTCGAGAACATCTTCGGGCTGTTAAATTGAATTGTTTAATTTTTCGGTGTTTTTGTTTCATCCTAAATGCAAACGAATGTACCACGATTTCATAGATCGGTATGCCTTTGAATGGCTTTCATTAGATTTAGCGCAAAGAATATAAAATTCATTTTCTGTTTACATTTTACACATTTTAAACATTTTACACCGTGATTGATAGCATTATACATATTCAAAATATTTCACCCAAAATTAAGTGGATATTATTAAATGGCGCAACTAAAAAATAATACTCAGTACTGAGTGCCGAGTACCGAGTCCAGTATAAAGTATAAAAAAAGCAATATATCGCGTGTGAAGTGTTGAACTTCGAATTTATATTGGTTTTTTGTTGAGCGAACAATTAACATATTTCTCATTTTTTTCAAATGCACCATTCAGAATTGTCGAACAATGATAATAAGCCAAGTGAACGAGTATGCTTTGAATATGTATGTGCGATTTGAGCATTTATGGACACAAAGTGAAAGACTATAAAACAACCGAAACAGATTAAAGATTACAGATTTAAAATTCCAAGAGGCGACAAAGAAATTAAGACTCAATAATCTCATCGTTATCAGGTCATCCGCGTTGCATATTACCCGTTTCGCCGGTCCCATTCTACCGAAAAATGTACATGCCATTTACAATTTTCACAGTCAACAAGAAAATATAATGTGTTCGGAATTGAATTGAATTATTATTCGAAGATTCGATGGGAGAAATTTGTTGATAAGATAAAACGAATGAGGAAGATTCACGTATAATCGATTTTTTTAAGGTCAACCAAATCGATATAAATCGGTAGCTATCGAAATAGGTGTGTTTTTTCTTTTTATTTCTTTTTTTTTAATTCTCACAGAATTGCAATGATCCAGTCCTTGTTCAGTCTTCTAAATAGTCAATAGTTCGAATAAACAAAAAATTTATTTATCCATAATACATATTGAGTTGTGCACGTATTTCTTTAGCTTTTTCTCCTCTCCTTTGATTTTGTTTTTTTATATCGATTTTTCGATTTTTCGACTTTTCCCCATGGACACGTTGATAAATTTTTCCACTATTTCGTCTTCAAACACATAACAAACAAAGTGAAACGACAAAAAATAAATTCCAATCGTGATTTTGAGTTTAGCTTTTAATCTAATACGTATCTATGGGATGTTGAACATCAAACAGGAGTATGTTTTACGGTATCGATTTTCGATAAAAGAGCATCAGAACAACTTCGGCTACAACCAACTAATCGTAATGAAAATCGATAAATAATCTTCTTTTTGTTTTTGGTTGTCGACGTCTTTTTTCGAATTTGTTGTCGTTGATAAAGTAACGATTGCACGGATTCTTTCAGTTTGTTGCACTCACATTCACAGTTTTTCACATCAAAACCCGGTAATACATTTTATTAGGCCTTGCATACATAAAGATGGCCCGGTGTAAATATCTAATGGTTGGGCCAGTCAATCAGCTAAAGCATCACAAATACTACAGTTACATTGCGATCAGAGTAACGACAGTGTTGGACAATGTTGATAACCAACAAAAAAAAAAAAAGAAAGGAAGAAAAAACGAATTTGATCTAAAATAACAAAGACACTTCCAAAATGGGGTTAATGTTGCTCTTCATCTTTTTTGCCCAAAACCTATTTATTTATTAGGTATATAAAATATGTTCAGCATGCGCTAGCGTGAGCATGAGCGTGAGCGCGCAATCCTTCAATATCTCACAGAATGCTATTGCAATGATCAAATCACATGCACAGTAAAAACAAAAAACAACAAACAAAGACAAAATAAATTCGATTGAGAGCTTCACATAGAATTGAAAGTCGCGACATCATTTTCATATTCATTCTTGCTATTCGTGCTCAATCTCAACGAATTCTTTACTTAGGAAAAAATTTTGATGATTCGGCTATAGTCAGATCGGCCAGCTTATGATAAGCCCACTCTTCGCTTATAACTTTTAACATTAAAATAACACTCATTCCAGATAAATGCTAAAACATTCAGAGTTACTGCGCTCATTCGTTTGCTCACTTTGCAAAACCAAAAGCGAATTGAATTGAATGCCAATGTGCACTGTGCACATGCATAATATTTGCCATTCTTAATAATAATAATTCATTGGAATTAGATGAGAAAAAAATAAAAATAAAAATCGAATACGATCACACCCAAATGGTTTCGGTCCGAGCAACCAAATACCGTCATTTGCTTACTAACATATTTTACAAAAATTACCAATCGAAAAATAGTAAACGGTACACAGCACATAGCACATAGCGCACAGCAATCAACCATAATAAAATGGATAATGGAATTGAAGAAGAAAAAGAAGAAGCGGCAAAAAACAAAAAAAAACAGATATCAAAATGGTAAATAAAAACCACAGAATTCAAATGAGATATTTTCCACAGGAAAAGTTAGAGACCCTTTTAACTGTTTAAACGGTGCACTGCAATGTGCATTGTGCAATGTGCAGCCAACTTTCTAACTATATGCCATTTGAATGCTGTCCAATGACATTGCGAAAAGGAAATTAAAATTTGCGGCATATGGCATATGGCTTAAAACTATTGCTAACCATTGCTAACCATTGCTAAATAATGAAGGCAATGCGAATATCAAGTTGTAATCGTTTGTAACATATATTTTTGCATGGAGGCCCGTGTTCAATATTCAATTTCAGCCATAAAGAAAGTTCAAATGGAACAATCGACACAATAGAAGAAATTCACAATTTGAAAATATATGGGCGAAATTGTCATGAGCGTGCGTCTTTTCTCTTCTACATATTATTATTATCAATGTCGGACTGTCATATAGACTCCAATAATACGACATACCAATGAGATTAGCGGATAAGTAAATGTGTATATAATAAATAAACGGGACGAAACGAAAAGAAATGTTTTGCATAAAGAAAGCACACCGAGCCCGATATTAACAACATAAATGTGGTTGGATTGTAGCGCAAACATACATAAGAAATACGATATGAGAACCTTTTTTCTTCGGTTCTTTCGAATTTTATGTTTTGATAGTTGAGTTTTGACTCGAGTGACAATTCAATATATTCTTATTGAAATTATGTGCCATGTGTGCAATTGTGGCCTGTGTTTGAGCACGCGTTAAATTCGCATATCTATTCTATTCAGAACGACTTGATGATCATTTAGAAAAGTGGATAAAAAAAAACGAACACTGCTTAACGTTGATGTCTCATTGTAGTAATCTACTGTTTGGATTGCTTCATGAGCTCATTTCGATAAAATAAGGAGACGAACGAATTTACATTTGCAAATATATTTAGTATTGTCGGCTGTAGCGCACTTTGTAAACTAAACACTATAATGAAAGAGAGAGAAGAAAAACTGACAAAATAAAAATGAATTAAGAAACAAATGGACATTGCTTTTTGCCTTTAGTTTTCAATCACGTCTTGAATACTTTGTGACAGAGAGAGAGAAAGAGAGAGTGCACGCACTTTAACATAAAATATTTGCATAAGAGAAGAAGTAACTAAACTGATAACAAACATTCCGTCAAAGACCGGCAACGAAGCGGTAAAATAGAAATATAAAAAATAAAGACAAAATACAGAAAGAATAAAAAAGAGGAAAAGCACAGAATAAATCAAATGAATGCATCAATAAACAGCGGTTTGTTTGGATTGTTTGGATCAACAGCGATTCAGGAATCAAGCAAAGAGATAAAGAAACACGAACATTTGCATATAAGAGAATGAAAAAAAAAAATAAAAAAATAACAGTCCAAATATATTCCCAATAACCAAATAACAAATATTTGGTGTTTAAGAGAAATTTAGACTTCCTTTCATTCATTATCCATTATATGATATCGGTATCATAAAACGTATTCATTTTTTTCTCGAAACGTTCACAGAAACGTTTAAGCCAATAATTAAAAGTTCATAAGTTCGGTTCATAAGCCTAATGTTCAAATAAGCAATAATTATTGTTCATGCAACATTTACTCTCTCACGGAATAATTCTGTCCGAGTGGATTTCAACAATGATGGTGATTTCCCATCAATTGAATGCACACAATGTGTCAAAAGTTCTCGCGGTGGCCATTTCTTCATATAATTTTTTCCCTTTTTGCGGCAGTCGACATCAAAAATTGACTCAGTCATTCGAATATGCGTGCTCATTGAAATACTTTAAATGGAAAAAATGTTGTGTGCACATTGCCGGCATCCGGCGTCATTGTATCCCATCAAATACTTAAAATAGACATTTGAAATAGAAGGAAAATAATAATATTATGTTCAGCCGACAAGACAAACATACAAAATGAAATCAAATCAGATGAATTGAAGAGACGAACCGGACCGCTAGTTTGACCATAGAATACGAGAAAACGGGAAAACAGCATGAATCAACATTTTGCAATGTTTAAACAAAACCGAAGACCAAAATATTTTCAAATGAAATGTTCGGAAATCGGAATAAGTCGTTTGATTGAAAATAGTTTCGTGTTCCAATTCCCAGATTATATTCATATTTGCGCACTAACGAATACATCAATATAGCAGCATCTTTACGAATTATTTTCCTATGCTGTGTCGTCGCTTATTTATTATTTACTTATTAATTTATTTTCTTCTACTTTTCCCGTCGACACATAATGAAATGGCATGCAGTTTTTTACCCATGAAAGCAGTTTCAAGATTGAGAATTGATTCAAATCGAATAACTTTTGGTTTGGTCGAATAAACAAAAAACGAAAAGCGAAAATTCCAAATAAAATGAACACGTTAACCAATTCGAGTCATTCGACATACATTTGCGTGGTGTACTCTCTTTGTATGTGCCTCTCCATGGTCTTGATTCCCAGTCAGAAACAGATATATATACTATATTGTACATAGAATGAAATAAACGTGAATTACTTTTACCAATGTTCAAATTCCTGTTTGAATTGATCCCGTCGCACCGTTGGAAATTCTTTCATAATCAAAGAATCATCGAATGATACATTCGATTTTCGGTGCTTTTATCGATACTTTTTATTTTCTTTTCTGATTTGTTCGTCAATTTATTGCAGCTGAATTGAAATAGAACGCGATTCTCATCTGCGCCAGAAAGACACCGCAATTTTTAGAAAAAGAAAACGAAAAATGAGAGAGAGAGAGAGAGAGAGAGAAGAAAAATTTTGTCGCTGGCAGCAGTGAACAAAGTGCATTGTGAAAAACGTTAAAAAAAACTTCCATAACAATTTCATTCATAAAACAGAAAACGATTCTTTGAGGGTTTCTTTCCCGATTTCAAATTTTTTATTTGGCCAATTTTTACTCGATGAAAAAGGAACTTTCTATTGGTTTGTCGTTGAAAATTAAACGAATTTAACATCATTGATTGAGTTGATGCAAACAATCGTTGGTTGTTTATTGTCTGTTGCCAATTGCTGATATGGTACAGGTTAGTTCATCAATTGGCCTGATTCGGTTTGGTTTTGTTGCTGTTGAATGTTCATGGCATTGGTTCGTGTTTGTAATTTTCATGCTTTGCATGGAATCCATAGTAGTTCTTCACATGTGTCATTAGTTTGTTATTCTGTTCAATGATTCCGAATACTTTTTGTCATTTTGCTTTCTCTTCTTTTTGTCATGTTGATATTCATTCACATTGAATGCTCCTTCAATTTGTTTGTTTGTTTTGATTCAGCATAATCAAATTGATGGTTTTAACCACACTCTCCCTCTCTCCGTACTCAATGGATCCAATTTTGGGCTCTCGTTCGCCGAGTTTACCCGATTCGTATACAATTGACTTTTAGGCCTGATTTCATCCTCTCTCTCTCTTTCTCTCTCTGTCTTTCGCTCGCCGTTGGTATATTTTGTTTCGTGGGCCCAGTTCCATTCTAGTAAAACATATAACGTTCAATTATTTCAAAGTATCTTTTTCAACATTACGTCGTCGTTTTTTCGCTTTTGAATGAAATTTTAGCCGATGTTGTTGTCGAATCAATAGCATACCATTTTATATGTACACATCACAAAGATAGATGTTACATTTGGCTGTGTGTCATAGTAATTCAATCTGGTTAGTGTTTTAGATTTTTATGCTTTAAACACAAAAACGAACCAAACGCAAAGTACTGTGTCACGGAACTCGGATTATTCGTTGATTTTAGAAATGTAAGTAGCTGCTAGCGATAAACAACTGTATTGAACAATCGATACTGGTTCGATATCATCGATCATTAACCACAAATGTGGCAGAAATACTCAATACTGAATACTCATGGGCAACAGACAAACAAATCAACCAGAAGATCTAAAAGAATTGTGTACAACAATTTGATGCAACACATTTTCTCTATGAGGAAAATGGAAATGTATATTTGATGTTTTCGACGGGCTCAAGAGTAAACGAGTGTAGAAAAGCAAGAACAAAACATTAAAATAGAACCGAAAAGAATCATAAAATAAAAAAAAAATAGAGCAAACAACAATCAGTATCTATCAGGCAGGCATTCAATGATTACCTTACACCTCAGCCCATTTGATATTCAACAAACAAACGAAAAATGGGCAAAATCGAACACGAAACCGAAACGACATCAAAATCTAAATTGCATTCCGAATAAGGAAGCTTTAATGACATTTACTGATGAGATCATCTTTAGTTTTTGGTTTTTTCCGTTCGTTTTTTCGTTTTGCGCCAATCAAACAACGATCTGATGAAAGGTGCCACCATTTATGAGCAAATTATAATGCATCTTCGCTTACGCCGATTTTTTGAAATCTAAGGAACAATTTGTTTCTCTTTCGACATTTCTCGTGATTGTATTTTCAACAAATTACTAACAAGTTTAGTTATGGATAATGATCGAATGGTTAAAATTATCCTCCTCCAACCAAAAATTGATGTCGAGCTGCTTGTCATCATTTTATAGGTCAAATTCCAGTTTATCGATTTCTTTATACATTGAAAATATTTGAGATATATTTCGAGCCGCTCAACTACGTACATACGTTGATGATTATATTAACTATCAACTGAACTGAAAACATCAATTATTTATAATTTGAGCTTGTATGAATATTTACTGATAAACAGCATTAAAATGAACAGGATCGATTGCAAAATTCACTTGAATTTGAAATTGCCTTTAAATGACCCGAAATCCTCAATGGAGAACAGAGTAATTTCCACTCAATGAAAAGAGTGTATAGTGCACAGTGGAATCGATAATAGCGATAATAGTTTTATTAATCATATTCATCATTATCATATTTGGATAGTTTTTTTTTATAACAATGTCGATGAAATAAATCGATATCTGAAGTTCAATCCATCGAAAGCGCTGAGGAAAATTATTAATGCAATAATGGATTCTTTTTGCCTTTTGAAAATAGATCGAAACAGTAGATTGGGATCGGAATTTCATCGAAATAATAATAATTTATCTTGATTTGGGAAATCGTTGAAAGAAAAGAAAAAAAAAAGGCAAAAATTCGAAATGAAATGATCGATTTTCAAATATGAAATATGTGCAACAAGGATTGGCTTTTGAAAACTCACACTCGTTCATTACAATAAGAAGAAAATGATTTATGTACGGAAACTATTTATTCTCATAACTGTCTTGAAGTAAAGTAATGCCCATTTTCGCCTCGATCCGAATAATGATATCCTCCTCGAATGGCAAACATTGCGGCAACAATCGTTCAAAAATCAGAATAAATGGAAAGATAACAGAACAAAAAATAGCCAAATGATCAAGTGAATGAAATACATGCGCACGAATAAATACAAACACAGAGGAAAACAGACCGAATAAAAAATTATTATAAAAATCGAAGGCGATCGATCGTGGGGAAAAATTAAATGAACGGAAAAAGAAAAATGAATACATTTAAAAACCAAATTGAACAAACGAATACACTGAAAACGATAAAAACTGAAATGAAAGAAAATATAAAGAGAATAAATAGATGGAAAAAAGGCAAAACAATTTATTGCATCGAAATATCGTTTCATGTTCGATGGGACCTGGGATAACAATTAGATACAGAAATCTGTAAAAAGCCTTTTGCGCCAGTATTTATGAATTTCATATATTGCGATATCATCAATTGATGGTGCGCAGTGTGCTGAATGAAGTCTAAATAAATACAAGAGAAGAAATAATAGGAAAAATAGAAACTAATGCAATTGTGAACCAAATGTATAGATAAAAATTTATTGGCTCAAGTGGCTGACTTGGCTGACTTGACTGACTGAAATAAAAATTATTATGAATTCTCTTGCTGAAAACCAATAAAGAAGCGCTAACAAATATAGTTGCCACTAGATTCATTCACATATCCATATAATATATAATATATGATCCAATTTTTCCATTTGAGATAAGATCATGGAACATGGAATATGTTTGGCGAACACAAAACTACAACAACAACAACAACAACAAAATGTAATATAATGAAGACTTCATTGCATCCGAAGAATTCATTTGAATTAAGAGAGTCGCATCGGATTTTTAGTGATATTCTTTTGCTCAGCACACCCAGTGAATGGGTTTTTTCCGATGAATTCTATGAACGAATATCCAGTTTTGTGTTCTTTAATCATTTAAAGTAAATGCACCGTATTTTGTTCTGAACGAAATGTCATCTTGGACAACAATAATTAGAATAAAAATTCATAAACCATTTTGACAACAGCCACACACATGGTCAACCGATGGACACGTCCATCGAACGAAAACAACAAAATAAGGTGATGAAGATAAGGATAAAAAAAAGGGGAAAGGAATAAGAAAAAGGCCAAACATAATAATGAATAGCATCATTTTCACACTGAAATATTTTTCAAACGGAATCGCACGCGATCAACTATCACACAATGAAAAAGATCATTCTTCATTCAATATCTAGAGATTCGGAATCCGATGAAACAGTGGCATAGTCGACATAACGACGGATGAAGATTGAAAAACGTGACATCCTATTTTGATTCATTTCTCCTATTCCCATTCTTATTCTCTTTTTTTCTACAATCTACAAATAATATTAATAGTAAAAATCTTATGATATCACAAGGATGCATTCCGTTATGCTTACGGTCCTGGCTAAGGCATTGTTAAAACTACCAAAATTAATGAATATTGAATTGTCGTTCTGTTTTGCATTTCTCATTTTCTTTCTCTTTGGATCTTTTTCATGTCTCGGTTTTCATGCATTTATTTGTGTATGTTCATTATTTATAAAACGTTATGTGCACATAGACTAAATTTTAAGTTGGACAACCAACAATTGCGGAATCAAATAGAATTGAGAAGAAAGGGAGAGATAAGTCAAATTGTAACTGCCATCGACAGAGGGAGAGAGAGAGAGAAAGAGTGAGTGAGATGGAAGAATAAACAAAACAGAAAGATTTTTACTCTGTGCACGCGAAATGAGAAAAAAAAATGCTTCGCTAGTCAGTGGTCATAAAAATAAATACGACACGTTTCGTTGTAATCAAAGAAAGGCGATATTCATACACATTTGAAAAAAAATTTCAGTTGAATGAAAAAAAAAAGAAGAAAATCCTAACGAGAATTACCAAACGAAACGAAGAACGATCGCAATGAATAAAAATTGAAACGGAAAAAAGGCTGTTGAATTGCATGCAAACATGAAAATAACCAACAAAATGTAACAGAAAACTCGATGAAAAATGAATTGAATGAATCGCGCAATCAAATGAGTTATATTCGCCAATAGTTTCGACGATATGTTTGTACAATTGTTGGCAAAAATGGGGAGAACACACATTCGATAACATGCAGTCATGGAGACAGAAGTCCATTTCAACTCCATATTCTGAAAAAAAATTTGCGATATGGTCCGGGCATTGTTTTTAGCGGTATTCGGTATTGATTTTGTTTATTTGCCAGTCCGAACTAAATATATCTATGATAACCAAGATATTCATGGGATAAAGAAAATGAAAATAAAATAACAACGAAACATAGTGTGCACTCAACGTGTGCAATGCAACGATGGAAAAACGAAAAGAATGTTCTGAGCACGAGAGAGAGAGAGAGAGAGGGAGAAAGAGCGACAGAAAAGAAAGAAAATCATAATCATCATCAACAACAACAGGCTCATAAGCAAATATCATAATATAGATACTAGATACATGGTATACATTAAAATGGTCTATCGTTCGAGATAATATGCAGATGCTCGTTCGTTTTGGTTTGGCGCAACAAAATAAAAAAAAACAAGACAAAATCACCAGGAATTTCGAAGCGTCCGTGTTCAACTGAATACGTTATCCATATGAACGCAGCGAATTTACGAGGGAAGAAAAGCGATTTTCTTCACCGATTTTTCAGATAATTCGGATCTCAAATCTTAAATAATTCCCATATTGGATCGTCTGTTTGCCATCAACTGAAATCCATTTCTAACAGCGATAGCCGACAGTCAACACATAGCTCGATCGATGCATGATTCAAGTCCATTTATTTGTTCAATTAATGTATTTTTGTATTTATTTGGGTTTCTCTCATTCTTGCCATCACTGAAAACACGGCTAGCGTAAAATAGTATTAAATTGTCAATTGTCATTGCCGAAATCTCCGAACATTTTCCGCTTGGTTTAATTTAAAAAAAAAAAAAAACAAAAAAAAAAAAAATCTGATGGACATGCTCACTGAAAACTGAATTGCAATATAATATGGCCAGTGCTAATACAAAATTTTCCATTCAGTATTCACATGCGTTCTGACATTCTTTAACATCAACTGCATACATCGAATGGAATGTAGCGGATTAATCGATTTTCGACCAAATATCAAAGAGATTTTTTCATCATTTAAAGAGCTTTTGGCTTCTGGAGTAATTTCTGTTTGGAATTGCTTCTGTTCCTGACTGTTTTGCTGTTTTATTTCCACATTTGCTGACCAATCTGATCCTTTACTATAGAACGAAAACTCTTTTTGGTCAAATTCAATCCATTCGGCTTTTCAAAAAAAATCCAATTCGATGGTTCTGTAAATTTGATATAAATATGAATTCGTTCCATAACTAGAAGCAGAAAAACCAACGAACAATCCAAACAAAACTGAAAATTTCATTACGAGATTATTGCATATATTTGGATAAATTTGTGCACGCAGAGAGTAAAGAGTAAACTGTCTGTCAGTTTAACCATAAAATTGCAAATTAAACGACAATTTTTACAAAAGAAAGAAAAATATATGGAATGAATGAATTTGAAGTAAAAGTAAAAATCTTTAAATGTTCATTTCCGTCGTTTCGATCACAATTCTTCTATTCGTTTGTCTCTCATGTGCTCATTCAAATCTTTGCTCCTTTCCAAATGAAGCAAAAACAGAACCAAATTCGAGAGATAGTTTTATTTTTGTTCAATTGGCATGTATTGAATGGGAGAACACTATGAAGAAGCAAAAGAAAAGAGCCACCAGTTTTGGCTCTTCGAAGATGTCCAATTCTTGTATTTATGCAATAGAAATGCCGATTTGGACGAGTAAAATGAGAATGAGCATCGAATCAACGGCCTATGCAAAGATAAGATTTCAAAACGAAACACAGCGATTATAATATGACAGACATTGCTCGAGCTTAAATGGAATCAAAAAGGATTTGAGTTTGAGAAATGAAATGAAATGAAATGAAACGAAATGCCTAATGGTTCGTAATAACAATAATAAATGATAATAATACTAGTAATCGAATAGAATGAATCTATGCGAGATGCATATTAGCCAATCAGTAGTTTTCAATGGCATATAGAAAATATTTCTTGTGTGCTTGCGGACCTAAAGATATGTCAATCATTGTGTCTTTCGATAGATTGTTTGTATATTTCTATGACATTTACGGCCACAAATGAACAACAACACATCACATAAAGTGCATTTTGTACGTATATTGCTGTTTCGATTCATTTTAGGAATAGAAATTAATAGCATCCACAAAATGAGTACACATATGTTTTTTTTTCGTTTGTTTCATTCGTGTGTCATTCAAATTTAATCTGCTGTTTTTGTTAATTTGCTATTTGAATGTTATTGTTTGATGCGTTCACCTTTTCCATTGAATTTTCTTCGGAATTTTCGTTCAAAATATTTCTATCCACGATTCAAACATACATTCAGCGTTCAGTTCATTTGAACACTTCCTGCAGCCATATCGCTGCCTGTTTTAAATCCTGTTAAAGATGTTTTTATTTTTAATTTCTTAAGTGCATGGCAAGTTTTGTGAGACATTTTTACTGTCACTAATATGTTCAATGTTCATTCGTCAATTGGTTTCGAATATATATATATTTGAATAAGACAAATGCCACCGAATTCGAGTGATGACAACGACTTTCCATTCATCTTGTTATTTTGTGATGGTTCGAACGGTTCCACGCAAATGGACGCAAATGGACGCAAATCGCTTAAAGGAACTGTTAATAAATCATCCACAAAAAAGTTGACTGACAATGCATTCAGACACATTAACAATCATCATCATCATCATCATCATCTCCGATCGGTTTATGTTCGAATGATTTGAAATGTGTAAGGTGTCTATGGTATTCGGTATTCAGTGTTCAGATTCAGTTCGATGCAGCAAATGTTAATTGCTAATGTGTGTACAAATGGTCGCGTCAT
This sequence comes from Mayetiola destructor, assembly GCA_000149185.1. Taxonomy (NCBI): domain Eukaryota; kingdom Metazoa; phylum Arthropoda; class Insecta; order Diptera; family Cecidomyiidae; genus Mayetiola; species Mayetiola destructor. The sequence continues at coordinate 1,192,678 of GL501518.1, forward strand.
TTTCTTGCCAAAAAAAAAACAAAGTAAAACAAATGAAATGTTCTATGGTAACGTTAACCGTCACCGTTCAAATTCAGATCAACCATTTTTGTTTACAATGCAATTTGCGCATTTTTCACATTTGGATCGGATAATTCGATAAAATCTATTTTCAAGTAGTGCGTCGTTTTATGATAATTTATTAACATTTTATTTTTTGGCCACAATTCATTTCTTTAATTGTAAATATTTATATTATTTGTTTGTTGTGGCCGTAATGTTTGTTAGTTCATTTATATTTGAGTTTGTCAACAGTGAGATAGACCGTTATTATTCAATATAGAGAAGTAATACAAATTCCAACTGAATGCGAATGATGTATTCACAATTGAGCAAACATTAAATTTGCATACTTCACACAAACTGAAAAAGAATAGATTCAGCAAACTGATTAGTCACTTTGCCTGCCATCCTATTGATCACTACATGCCGTGCACATTGCACATATTCACATACTCTATGTGTCGCATTTATTCTAATCATATGTTCATCTATCGAGTGTATGTGTGTGTCTCGCATGCGAGAGAGAGAGAGATAGAAAGCAACCATCTATTTTTACAGCTTACAGTCGTTCTCCCTTTTGTCTTTTCATCTTTGTCGTTTCTCTCATTCCAATATTTTCTTTGTGATGTCACAGCAAACGAACGCGTTGATTTGAATATGTACTTTTGAACGTTGCACGAAATCAGATTTTTCTACAATTGAAAAAACTCACTGAAGTATTCAGCAATTTCAATAATACAAATTCTCATACGGAATTTGTGTGTGTGTGGATTGCTCGAGTTTTGAACGAGATATCCTAAAAATGAGTGTCATGTTGTACAACACACTGATATTTGTGTTTGAAGTTTGCATCGTTTCACGTAATGCTGCTGATAATCTCATCCATTTTATCAAATTTCAAATGAAAATTCGCATATCCAAATAAAACCAAACGGCCAATGCAAGTAGCTCTAAATTTAATCGAACCGTACAAATAAAATGAAACGAAGAATAACAATTCAAAAGAATCAAACTATGGAGAGACACAAAGACACATAGCCCATATATCGACTACTGATAAAAGAAAGATGGAAAATAATTTTTGCAAAAAGATAAATGCGCTCAAATGCTCAATTTAAAGTTTAAAGAAAAGTAACGCTAAAACGGTTTGGGAATTGAAAGCGATTCTCTCATAAGATGTGTAAACGATGTCCGAATAAAGGAAAACATTAAATGTAATCGCAATCAATGAACTGGAGACATTTCATACGCCTTTTATAAACGAATACCGAACGATTTTTTTACTTTAATGAGCACACAAATACAAACAGAACTTTACCGAATTGCGTCCATTCCGTATTTGGGCGCATCGTTCAATACGTGCTTGATGCCGGTTATTTTAAATTTGTATTTTAAATTCATTTCGTTTCCGTGGTCGATCACTTTGGGGATATATTTTTCCATCTGCATATTAATGTTTTTGTTTCAATGGCCACCATCAATTGAATGGTTATTGAATGGTTCACGTGCGATGTCAACATTATAACAACAAATAATTTAGTCGGATATCGGATGGATTTTGTCAAATAAATGAAAGTGGCGCAAATTGGTTTTTCAGCCAAAGTTGCTTAAACTATAAAAGAAACAAAACAGCCAAACATAATCCAAATGCGATGCAGTTCAATGAACGTTGAACTTCTCGGCTTTTCATTTTGTTTTTTGGTTTTTTTTATTTTTTTATTTTTTTTTTTATTTTTCATTCCAGAATTTTATCCGTGAATTTATTTGCAAAACGAAACGGTATTTCATTCCATTAGTTTGATACCATATTTCATATTGATGCCTTCGTTCAAATTGTGATACGAATCAACGAACATTCCGTATTCCATTCCATTCTTCATGATGCAAAATTAAATCACGAAATTTTCCGTGGTATTTTTTTTTTTGTTTGTTTTGGTCACATGACGATACTTGATTAGAATTTTGATTTTAGAATTGAGAATACCATATGAATCGAATCCATAGTATTTGATCTTTGGGGCTTTGAGCGTATACAGATAAGATATTATATTTCAGCTTAATGAATGCATTTCCATAAATTAGCCAATCGCCGATTCATTCTCGCTTTTGTATCCGTACAACAAGCCCGATCAACAATCCAAACTTCAAACTCGAAACTAATCTTTTCATTATGCGGATGGGAGCAAAACTTTGCCAAACATGATGTTGCATATAATCTTAATTCTTTCACATAGAAATATTATCAATGCAAAATGTATTGAAAATTCAAATGATTAAATGTTCAATGTGTGTTTGTGTGTTTGTTTGTACAAATTTATGGAGATCTATTCAAGAAGGTGCACACACCACCATCATGCATCATGCCAGATTACATGTCCAATGTCTTATCAAAAACAAAGTAAAAGACGAATTCACGCGCCAATTTAATGCAATATTCCATGCTACACTGAATTCCAATGGTTATTCTCCCATTTGAAAATTTCAATATTCATGTTTCATCTTTTGACTTTGGAATAAACTGAAACTGATTAAACTGAACGGAAATTGGTGAGCAATCGGGTATTTGTATTTTCTATAGTCGTTTCAAAGGCAAAACAACGATCACATCATAATATAGGTGCGCACTGCGCACAACAGTTTCTTCATATTCACATAAAGTTCGACCTGTGCATTGTTGTTCATTGATTTAATCTTAAATCGCTGCCAGTTCTAACTATTTTCGAACGAAAATGTAGCGGAATGGCATATGTGCCTGTGTGCTATTCAACTGCTCTTAAGTTCTTTTCAGATTCGTCGGAGAATCGGAAATTTCGATGCTTACAATTTACATTTTGATCGACCATATCAATTCATCGTAAATTACTTTATAACGATATGCGGCATGCGGCCTTCTATTTGGGAGATGGAAAATAATGTTATACAACGCGTATCGCAAACAAAATTTTTGAAATAGAATCCATGAATCGACCGAAATGTGAAAACTCGAAATTGAAGAAAAAAAAATTAGAAAAAAGAAAAAAATCATATACAAATTTTCTTCTTTGATTTTATTAAAATTGCAAGTGTACAAAATCGCCCAAACGAAAATCAAAATAAAGGAAAACTTATAGCAAAAATCATGCTATATGCTATTAACTTGTCCATGGTCATGCAGAACAAATCAGAAAGCATGCCGTCCTCACATATGAAACAAAAATTATATATTTTTGAAAGCAAAAAAATGCGATTGGTCCCTTCATGTTGTTTCAATACATATTGGAACAGTCGGAATGGTTAAATATTTGAAAATTCTTAATGGCGATTGCATGAAAAGCGAGTCGAGAATAGTTGTTGTTGAATTTTTTTTTTTTTTTCGTTGTATTTGTTGTGAAGCTGTCGCAGATTGTAATATTTCATGGCTGCTGCTTACTTGTAAGTACATATGTCAGAATAATAAAATCATTATTCTACTAAATCAATGTGCAGCGGAGCCAATGAAAATACGACACGAGAAAAGTGAATCGATCCAAAAGTGCAACAGATTCAGCTTACACATTAACGAAGTGGACGAATTGAAATTAAATAAACTTTGTTCAAATAAACGAAGCTAAGCGAAGCCAAAATAAATAAATAAAATAATTGACAGACACGAGTACAGAGACATAGATCAAACTAAACGAATAGGAAAAAAAATTGCATCTATGGTAATTCACACGCATCGATGAGCGCCCAACAAAGATTTAGATAAAAGTGAAAAATAAAATTTAAGGATGTTTTTGTGCTCTTCTATTCGATTCGAAAATGAACAACAACAGAAAACCTGGACAGAAACAAACGAAGGAGTCGGTTAGAAAGTTAGAATAATGCAGTGTGTTTAGAGACGCCAATATGTTCAATATTCAGTATTCAATATTCAGTGTTCAGTGTACAGAATCTCTCACGCCATGTCTCCCTAATTTTTTGTATGCTGTTCTTTTTGTTAAAATGTAATTCGATTTAGATATGAGTTTTCATTATAAAAATCTTTACTGAATTTCATGTTTCACAGATTCTTGAATTTAAAAACTCTCGTTTCGCACGCGTTCCTCCATTGCTCAACGTTTAGCATTTAGCATTCGGTTATCGTAATATCCAAACATTCCATTTTCATACATTGACGTTTCAGCTCAAAGCAATGGCCTTTTGTTGGACCGCCTTTTTTCATTTTAAATATTCATGCATTATTAATTTGCATCGTTTTAAGTGAGCTTTTTTTGTTGGATGGCATGGTCGCAATATTATTTGCACGATTTCATTAGATCATCATACGTAACTTCGTCTTTTCTTCGGCTAATGAGATCAATCTCAGTTTCATGCCATGAGTAATGCTCATTGTCCATTCAATTTCTCTGTCTACGGTATATGAATTTTTGGCGAACATCGGCAGGTTGCATTCAGTTTGTTAATTACGAAATCAGAATAAGAAATCGGTTTTGATCCATGATTCGCTCAAAGAACGGATGTGCTGCTTTTTATGATTATTTTTAGTTATTTTTTTTTTTTTGTTTAGTTTGTTTCGATTCGTTTCATTTTGTGACGCCGATCGGTTTCCGTCCGGTGATTAAATGATATTTTCGCCATTTCGTTTTCAAAAGAAAGAGAGTATTAACAATTGCACTGGACAAAGATAAGTTAAATTATTATTACAAAATGTATGCGGTACCGTCTAGAATCATTGTTATTTCTCACTTTTCTCTTTTATCCTGGTTCTTTTTCTTGGCGGCTACTCATTTTTTCCTCATTACTCTGCAACCGAACACAATAATAATAATAATAATAATAAAACTTAATGATCTTAGATTTATCATTTGCTACTGATGAGTTTTTATCAACAATGAAACCCACCCAAACACACAGACATGAATCGAACAATTCAAACATTCACATACTCAGGCAGTCCTCTTTTTTTAGGAATTATAACAACTGAAGCTTTGGCAAATCGAAGTTTTTTTTTAATTTTCAGGCTACGATTAAAGCTAGATAGAAGACGTTCTTTATTCGCTTGAAATGCATTTTGTTGGAGCAACTTTCAAAGAAAACGGATTATCGAAATTTTTCAATTTCATTTTCTGGATTGTTCTCAAATGAGAATTTAGAAATTGCAGAGGAATAAAAATGCCATCAATAATGGTCTGTGCAAATAGGATTGTAAAGAATTTCACATTCTCAAGATTTTTCTGCATTGCGTAATCAAAATTGGTTACTTTTGTATTGAAATTTCCTTCTCTTCAATATTCCATTTCTCCATGAGTCCCCGTAATTTCATATCTAATTGCAAATATTGCGATTGTACCCAAACAATGAATCTGAACGGCATTTGCCTCAAAATGATGATTGAATGAGAGAAAAAAAAAGAGTTGTGAATTCGCAATGATGAGGCCGCATATGCATCGTTATTTGTTATATATATTCATTTGACTGAGTTTTTCTTGGTTGATTCACTCAAATCATGCTATTCCGTCTTGTATACATTATTTATACGTGATAGGCGCAAATGTTTTAGCTTTCAATATTTTTCTCTTTTTTTTTTCTCTTCCTACCTTTTGCGTACTGTATGTGCCGTTGGATTTTAAAATGACTCATGTACGCTATGCACTCGATCCATTCGTAATGAGCAATTGAAAAATATATTCAAATGAAATCTCTTAATAGAATATCAAAATAAATCAGAATATCAAGATGAAGTAATCGCATTCTCTATTTTTGCATTTTGCATTTTGTGTGCGTGTTTTTTTGTTATTGTTCTTTTGTTCGTATCGCACTCTCAAGTCTCAAGGTATTACGGAAATATTTTACCGCAAAGCGCAGGCGCTCATCGGCTAATTTTTGATGATCGTTCATTCAGTTTCCAGTACAGTTCCTTTATGTTTATAAATTGAGAAATATGCTTTAGTTCCAGCGATAAAGCCCTTATGCTTGCAATATACGCAAAAATTTTCGCAACGTCAAAACTCACTAACAAAATGAACAGAGACATCCAACATTCAATGAGGTGCATACGCATAAAATGTAATTTACGTTCAGAATTAAATTTCATCCGTTTGTATTTTTCTCATTGCAAACATATTCTACATCTGCGTCTTTATTTATTTTTCCTTGACCGATTTTTGTATGCTTCCTTTTTGCCTTCTTTTTCATGTTCAATCTTCATCCGAAGAAGATCATTCTCATCGTTTTGTTTGAAGTAAAGAATTCAATACTAGAATTATCTGAATTTCCAGTAACACAAAAGGATCAATTGTATTCAGATGAGGGGGACTGGAGCCTGTCTGTTGCCCATATGAAACATAACCAACAATTAACATAATGTCGAAAGAAAATGAAGCAAAATCGTCAAAAATCTAGACGGTCAAACATCGAAAAATTGTTTTCTGTTAATATTCCTAATGGAATGAACTTCCAAAATTTATAAACTAATATGTTTTAAGTATTTTAAACAATTATTTGTTTGTATGGGCGATCGTTTGAATGAATGGTTGTTTCAGATCAATTTGATATTTGTATTAAATGCCACTGCAACTCATTCATACGAAATGAATGAAGAAAAAAAAAATTAAAATCAACAGCAATAACATCAGACACGATATGTTTGAACAAGAGATTAAAATACATTTTGGTATGCAGTTTGAGAGTTTTTCTGAACAAAATACGAACAACAACATCATCTTTTCGAACGAAAAGTTTTATTTCATCTGCATCGCTTGCTACTTTTCTCGAACCATCCTTAAAATCGCAGACGAGAAAATTTAATGTTTGTTTTGATCATTAACACTTTTGCCGGCTAAATAACAATAGAAACGCATAGTATTTTTTCTGCTCTTCGGATGCATGTTTTCGTTCCTAATTCGAATCAAAGCCACATCAAGTAAACTGAATGATGAAGGAAAAAAAAACAAAATCCAATCCACAAAGTGTAATGCCGTTCATGTTCGAGATAAAAATTGAAGTCAACAAATCGCGAGCTCTAACAGTACGGTGCACTTTTATTCTGATTCATATCGACAAACAAAATCAAATCACGGGCGATAGTAGAATTTCAGTATGTGGCAGAGCATATGTTCGGTGTTCGAGTTCAAGCCACTGCATATTGTTTTTTTTTGCTTTTATAACAATCTTCGATTCTTTTGTAGTTGCAGCTTGTTCAATTGCTCGTTCAACAATCTAACTGTTTCATTATTGTGTGTTCTAATTTTTGTGCTGTGTCTAGCTGGTTTAGCACCAATCTTTAAACAGATTCTGATATTATTTTTATTTTTTGTTGTTTCATTTTCCCATTCAATATGAACTGAGGATGAAGAGAGAGAGAGAGAGAGAGAGAGAGAGAGAGAGAGAGAGAGAGAGAGAGAGAGAGAGAGAGAGAGAGAGAGAGAGAGAGAGAGA
>GL501518.1:1205381-1216208 GCA_000149185.1 Mayetiola destructor
CAGTCGATTGCGTATAATTCATTTCGTTAATAATAATTAATCAATTTGATTCAGTGTTACTGTGCTCTTTTGCATTCAATCACTGTTAATTTGCGTTCCTATTTGACAAAAGTGGAAAAAGTGGATGTACATGGTACATCCATAATAAAATCTCAATAAAATAATGACATTCGAACGTCGATATAAATATTTATTTTTTTTTTTTTTAATTATTTAATTGATGGCATAATCGAGATCAATGCAAAAGACTCGCGCACTCTCCATTCGATTACGATGCAAATTTTTTAAATAAAATTAAGACGTTCATCATTTCGACTGCATGTTGATAATATAATCGATATCTTTATCAATATATGAAGTCAATTGAGCAATTATGCAATGATAAATGATAAATATGCAAAACTAAATATTGAAAGCGATATGAACAAATCCATTGGTTCCCATTGTCCAGGTCGAATAAATTTTTTATACGATTTTCGTTCTCATCTGTATCAAATGTTCAGGAAATGTACGCTTTTATCAGAATGAAATGAAGGAGAATCAGACGCAATGTCTCTCCACTCAAATCGAATGATAAAAATGTTATTTGAATCACTGAGCGCCTAAAGCTATTGGTAACGTTCATAACGGTTATATTTACTCGTTTAACCGCCTCTGTTCGTTGAATTTTCATTCAATGAAATTATAAAAATACTACTGAACGCTGTGTAACAGACTCATAACAAGATCATCAAGTCCATACCTCAAATGGAGATCGAGAATCGATTGGCACAATCAGCATACCTGCTACACTTTACAAGCTGTAACCGCTTAAAAATTAGTTCAAATCGAAATTTGTATTGAAGTGAAACTGAACAGTAAACAATAAGAAAAAATTTCATTTCAATTTGAAACAAAACATAATGGAAACAACCAGAAAATGAATTGTATAATTTAAGTTATTAATTATAAGCGTACTTAAAATCTGACAGTGGCATCATAGAATACATTTGAGGCCATTTACAGACCAGCCACAGCCGTCTTCATTTTAGGATAAAAGAATATTTCGCTCCGTGTAAATTGATTGAACATTTGAATTTAAAATGAAATGGTAACACCTGCGATCAATTTGAATTATTATTGAAAACTTTGTTTCTCCCTGTGATACATACAATTTGAACATTGAACGCTCAACACTAAACACGGAACACTGGAGATTGAACATATATCTATTCGAATGTTCAATCTTATTCCAAATATAATAAATGAAACAATGGAAATAAATGGGTTAATAACTGTTGTTTCCAATTTTGAAAATTGAGAGTTCAATGCAATTTTTGAATATGGAAAGTCGATCAAGGTTTTGGAGTGGATATGTAGCTCAGAATGTGGAGAGCGAAATAGAATTTGATAAAAGAATCCAAAATCATTTTCGTTTGATAAATATGTTGCAATTGATATTCCGTTCATTTGAATTTTCAATTTTCCCATTAAAACAATTCGCATACAGAATCCGCGTTGCACATGAATTGTTCGGTACGGTGTATGACATTTTTATTGCGCCTGCAATCCCAATTGATTTTCACATACTAACAATGGTCGACGATGTTGGTTAATGGTGTCCACTAAACAAAATCGATTACAAAGAGCATCCGAATTTATCGGTTTTATAAATTGTGTCAATCTATGGAATTTTTTATTACTTTTTGCAAACAGCAAAGCAAATGAATGTGCTTAGAATCAAGTGAAAAACGTAAATCTTTCAATCGAATTGGTGACATGTAATAAAATTGAATAATTAAAATGTCGAACAACTATCGTTCAAGTCCAACATTCTAACACTTTAATCGCAGTTCAGGATTTTATTCTTTTCTATTAACAAAATTGTAGGAAAAGGATATTTGGGATTCAATGAATCGAATCAATAAAATCAGAAAGTAACAAGCCTATTCCATCTGAATTATTGCATCGATCATTGTCATTCAGTGAATTTTAACGCATTCATTGAAATACACAAAGATATCTATCTGCAAGCCAATAATTTTCCATTCATTTTCGAGGCGGTATTTTTTCATTGATCTAAACAAACATGAATGAAAAAATCTCTTGGAAAAGATAATCTCTTCCGGCAAAGACATTATTTACAAATTGGAATGTGTTGAATCGCGCGCTGTTGAATTTGACGATCATTTGTCATTTTTTTGACCATTTCTGACATTTGTTTTCATGAATTTTTCAAAATTTGTTTTTTGTTTCTTTTCTTTTTTGTTTTGTTATTGAAACATTTTAGATCGGCAAACTTCTATCAAGCAACTGGTGCCTGTGAACTGTCTGAAATGGATCGTATCACATTAGCCGGAACTCAGTCATTCCAACCAAATGATGGTAAGTGTTTGTTGCGATTTGTTCATTGTCCATATCGGTTGCGATCATTTATTTATCTTTAAAAATATCTCGAAATAGGTGCCGATTATTTGGAAAATAACTGTGCTGAAGAACCAAATAAATTGTGCGAATTCAAACGTTTATCTGGTAGAATATTGAAAACAGTTGATTCCGTCTATCAAGATGTATCCAATGTTGATGAGTGTCGTGAATTGTGCTTGAACTCCCCATACAGGTAAGTGATTACATTAATGTTTTATTGTTGCTTTTTATTTGGGAGGAATTCAATTCGTTTCTTTTTTTTTTTGTATTCTCATCGTTGCCAACACACGAACTCATCGATTTCAAATTTGTATGAATTATTATGAAATGAATAAGCACTTTAGCTGAATGGACGTAATTCATTTCGCAGTGCGTTCAACGACTACTATTAATAATAAATAATAATCATAATAATAATAACAGAAGAAAAAAAATTATGGTGGCATTGATTCTGTTATTTTTTTTTTTCTGTTTCTCTGCTTCCTTCATTTTAAATTCATTTCGATGACCCGTTCGGTGGCCAAAAATAAACAATAACAACAATATCAAAAGTCATGCTACTGATTCGATATAAATCGAGAGAGCAATTAACCTATTTCAATTCATAAATAATTTTTATATTGTTCAGATGCCACTCATATGATTATGGAGATACCGGTGACATGGTTTGTCGTCTTAGCCATCACAGCCGTGCAACATTATCCGATATTCAGGTACATATTTCATGTCCATTACGATATACAATATACGATATAAGAAAATACATTATTACACATTTATCCATTATGTGTACAATGTACAATGTACACACATTGGTCAATACAATTTTCGATTTGTTCATCATTTTGATGAGAATCTTGAGAAGTATCACGATCAATCGAACAACTGTGCAATATAAAAACAGAAACTGCCGTGCTCCACATTATATCATCAATCTGGACACTGGACACGCCGATTTCAGTTGAATTCTAACAAAAATTGTTAATGATATTAATGAATTTTCACATTTCTATACGCAGGAACCATATTTGGATGTGCCAGAAGCAGCCACTTATGAGCTATCATCATGTTATAATGTAACAATTGAATGCCGTGCCGGTGATATGTTGGCCAAAATTCGTACATCAAAATTATTCGATGGCAAAGTTTATGCCAAAGGTGCACCAAAATCATGTGCTATCGATGTTAAAAATGCACTCGAATTCGAATTACAAATGCCATATCAAGATATTGAATGCAATGTACGACAAAATGGTTTAGGACGTTATATGAATGATGTTGTTATACAACATCATGATACAATTGTAACATCATCTGATTTGGGTTTGGCTGTCACATGTCAATATGATTTAACAAATAAAACGGTATCGAATGAGGTTGATTTGGGAATAACTGGTGATATTGAACCAGCATTATCCGAAGAAGTGATTGTTGATTCACCAAATGTTGTTATGAAAATCACAGCTCGTGATGGTGCCGATGTTATGCGTTCAGCTGAAGTTGGTGATCCGTTAACATTACACTTTGAAATTTTGGATCCACATTCACCATATGAAATGCTTGTACGTGAATTGGTTGCCATGGATGGCAGCGATAATGCTGAAATTACATTGATCGATTCAAGAGGCTGTCCAACTGATCATTTTATCATGGGACCAATTTACAAAAGTGCCCAATCCGGTAAAATTTTATTGTCACAATTTGATGCATTCAAATTTCCATCATCCGAAGTGGTACAATTCCGTGCATTAGTAACACCATGCATGCCAACATGTGAGCCAGTTCAATGTGATCAAGAGGATTTGAGCGGTGGCCTTCGATCGATCATGTCATATGGCCGTAAACGTCGTTCAATCAATATGACAGGTTTGTAGATATTTTGTATAAATTTTGTAGTATATTTCATTTTATCCGAATCGGAAAATATTTTTTTCTTATTAAATTTCCATTTGTATCGTTGAATTTCGGAAAACCAGAATCACGTTTCACACGTGAAACAAAGACTCCATCACGTGACGATATGCTATTGGTGCAATCAATTCAAATAACCGATAAATTTGGATTCGATAAACAAACCTCATTGGAAAAATCCCGATCATCGAGCGAAACCGTGTTCGTTGCATCTGAAGCCGCTGCATTCTGTGTTAATGGCTTAGGTATGTGTAGATTAACCATGTTATTTTCATTCGTGCAATGAATACATTTTTCATAATTTGATTTTTATAATTTAATAGGCATTATTGTAGCCGGTACCGTATTTTTATTGGCTCAATTGGCTGTTATCGCCATTTGGACGTATTTGTATCAACGTCGCCGAAAAGTGCGCTCAATTGATAATTGCTCATCGGCCTATGGACCATCATTGCAAACAGCAACATTACCCGGCAGCCGAACCGATTCACTTAGCAAACTTTATGATTATGATCATTCGATGGGTAGTCGGCACGGTCATTTTTAAACTGAATAACTAACTAATTGATTTGAGTAAGTTTTATTTAGAATGGCAAACAACAACAGAAAATAAATAAACAAAACAGCTAAGGAACGGAAAAACATTACAAACAAATAATACATTTGAAATTATTTCAATGAACCATCGCCGTAAAAAAGACGTAAATTTTTTTTTTTTTTTACACTATAGGGATAACAAATTTTGTCCATTTTGTGACTTTTTTTTACATCTTTTCGGATAAATGAACGCATTTATGAAATCCAATAATAAATTAATGATTTTATTATCAGATGAGCCCGAAATAAACATATAGTTAATCAGGCATAATGATTGAACTCTCAGAGTGTGATTGATACAAATCAAAAAGTTTAAATCAAAGCACATACAACATAATAATATTCTTTTAAAATAACAATCGCATTCAAATCCATCGAATCATATGAGAATCAAATTTTGCAACCTGTGCCACTATTCCATATTCAAACTTTTATATCATTCAATTAGTTTCATTATAATGACAACCACATCGAATCAATCGAATTGAAAAGTGGCAAAAATGCGTACGTTTCATAATTTCGAAACGATTTACGAGAAAAGAAAAGTAAAAAAGTGAAAAAGTTATGAAAAATGGCATATAGTCGATAAGCATCTAAGAGTGAAGAATTCAGTATTTCATATAAGCTACTCCTCTTTTTATTACATAATTGATATTTATTTTTTAAAGAAACAAAATAAACACATACACACACACACAAAACAGAAGCAATTGTTCGTCTTAACGTTGCTAAAGATGCATTCAAATTTGCTAACCAAAGCAAACAACTGAATGTTGACTGAAAAGACGTTAGGCACATTAACGCAATTTATAATTTTTAGCAATGATTTATGGATTTACTCTTTCGAAAGAATGTGTCACCAGAATTCAATAACTCATTTTTATTTAAAATTTAAATTTAAATATCTATTTAATTCACAGTGAAAAAGAAAATGAGAGAAGAAAAAAAACGAAAGAAAGTGGCTGATGTGCACTCGTTTTGGTTTTAGGATATGTTGTTCCATTTGAATGAATGAATGATTCATTTCATAAAACGCAATATTTTTCACTCATTTATAGTGTTGAATTATTATTAGCACTGAAAAAAAACCTTTCGTTATGGAACAAGCTGAACTAAAATCAAAAGAAGCAAATTATAATTTGAGTGAATGAACTGAAATCGGATTCGCAATTGTTGCTCATTTCATTACGAAATAATTTAAGTGAAATGATGATGAGCAAACATACCCAGCCGAGAAAAACGAATGAAAAATTAAAAATTATTATTATTACTTTGAAAAAAAAAAAAATAGCAAGGGAAATTAAAAAAAAAGAAAAATATCCGAGTGAAATGTGATTAGAGAAGAAATTGCATTTCATGTCCGGTCATCAGACTCAATAGAACACTCACACCTAGTGCACAGTAAAAGAAGGTGCTCGTCATATAGCTGTTAAGTATTTATTATTTTCATATATCATGATAAGTACATCCGGGGTACCAAATGGTGCCAGGACATTCATTTAACATACGTTTCGCATATTTCTTTTTCTGAAAATAAATAAATAATAAAAAGATGTTTCCTCACGGTCATCGAACACACACAATTCTACATATATACACTTGTCGTTTGGATGCACTTTACTCGTATGGTTCATAATCTTTCGACAAATTCTTTCCTTTCGACCGAATTGTTTCTTTTTCGTCCGAAAATAAATTAGTCGATGATAGATAAAATAATTGGTCGAAAATTGAAAATTGATTGAATGAACAATATTAGTCGCAAAAAAAAAAAATAATAATAATCGAAAAGATAAACATGATAATGAACTAGACTGAACGATTAATGCATTCCATTAACAAATCCATTATCCACAAACAAAATAAACATAGACAATAGACACACGTACACACAATCACACAAACGCGCGCGCTTTCCTCTTTAATTTATGAATATTCTCTATTTATTTGTCAAAAATTATACGAAATCTAAATGATTCAATCAAAAAGGAATAATGAGAATTCATAAATCAATGACGATTGTTGATGTTGACGTAAAATGGAAATATTCCGAACAATTAATCGAATACATTAATAATTTAGTGAGAATAAAATATTTTAGACTCTTACTCGTAGCGAACGAATGTTTTCGTTTTCGAATACAAATCGAACGATTCGTATGAGAAAAACAAAAATAGAGAGTTCCAACAAAACCAGTAATATTTGTACTCGAATAAAAGAATTTCAAAAATAAAAATTGAAATTGGAATTTGGGTTCTTTTTCTTCCTCTCCTTCTTTCTTTTTTTTTTTTGTTTTTTTTTTTGATTGGCTGAACTTACCCTTAGCCTTTGATCGGCAACCGTCCAAACGCGACTAGCATAATCATTGGACGTTGCTAAGACCATTGCACCGGTTGAATCAAAATCTACTGAATTAACGGCCGCATTACTTCCAATCAATGTCCCCCTTGACTCCATTTTAGCTGTTGGGAATGCATAAGCTCAATTTTACATATTTATAATGGTGAGATTCTATGTAAATTTTTTCTGGAAATGAACTCACCTTTTCCAACATCCCATAAATTTACTTTACGATCGGCACCACCTGTTGCAACCAAATGTTCAACTGGACTCCATCGAACTGCATTTACTTCTCCATCGTGAGCATCCTGAGCATATTCATTATGTAAATATATAAAATACATATATCTGACTGCATGCTCTTGTCAGGCCATTATTAACCAAATAAAATGATTCTCTTACGAATTTCATGTGAATATTTTTGGGTATTCCATCACTATAGAAACCAGCTACTTTTGCTGCATTCCCTGTCAAATCACTCAAACTTCCGGTTCGTTCGAGTGCCGGCATAGCCGGAACTGGACTATTCGAACGACGACTGCCTCCTTCTCTAGCTGCATCCTCCAATTCTTTTCGCATTTTATCGGATTTTTTTCTAAATAAAGTTTTTCCAATTCTTTTTGTATTAGTTATAGCAAATAAATGTTCAACAGATATCGAAATCATATGACGTAGTTAGTACGAGAAAAATTCAATGATTTATGAAATTTTTAGAAAAGAATGTCGTTCGCAATAATGCACAACAGCTGATTTGTATAGAAAACTGGCGCACAAAGATTTGTATTTGATATTTTTTACACCGTCGACGAAGCATTCCCAGGAAAGAAGTAGCGAAGAGAGAAGTTTGGATGTAAAAGAATCAGAGCATACTCATTTCAATCAATAGATTTAAAACCGATTGTTAGTCATTCCAATCAATTAGCCACAAAGATGGCCAGAAAAAAAAAATCAGTCAAGAAAGAGGGAGAGAAAAAGACTGTGCACCATTAACTACCATAACCAATAGTGACATGCAATTGGTCCAAATGGTTGGACATCATTTACTTAAAACTCAATTTTAATCACTAATCACCACCGGCCATTGATTCTCATCGTCAAAAGTGATTCAATATATTCACTTACTTCAGAAAACTTTCATTTTCCTCATTCAACTTTTCGGCATCTTTCGCTTTGTACTTGATAAGCCGTTCCACTAGTTGCCTGTTCTCTTCCTGTAATCATAAAATAATTATCGTACATGAAAAAATAAAAAATGAATTAATTTTTTTATTATTGAATAAATTACCTGAACTTTGCGTAATTTGTCCTCTAGTGATGCGAATAATAATTGAAGTGCTGCATGCTCATCTCTGAGGCATGTGTTCAATGATTTAAGTTCCTGCAATGATGTTGTCAACATCGTTATTTCAGCGCGTAAGCTAGTATTTGTTGCTATATGTTCTGCTATGCTGTTTTAATGTAAATTCAAACATCAATTTCCAAATTTTGAAATTAAGCATTCTTCAATGCAATCAATTACAATTCACAACCCACCTTGATTCTCGTTCGCCCAATAATTTATTTTGTTTTTCTACTTTTAAACTTAAATCAACGATCATTTGAGCATTTTCACCTTTTCGTTTATGGCATTCGGTTAATTGTTCCTGTTGCGCTAAACATTTACTTTCCAATTGGGAAATTTTTGCCGCCGCCGCTGCATTTGTAATGTTTGCAGGTGCTGAACTGCCTGAACGTAATTGCTCATTTTCAACGGAAAGTTTTAAATTTAATGCTTTTACTTCAAAAGTCGTGTCAAGTAAACGGTTATCTAAACGAAAAGAGTATAGATTATAAAATCCAATCAGTTAGGCCGGAACATATCAAATTGAGCTACGAGATCACATATCAATATCCTAAAGCCGTTATAGAATCAAATGCAAAATTCAATTTATAAACAAATATAAATAACTCAGTGAATTGTTGCCTATTTTAGGTTAGGAATTGGTCAATACAAACTTTGTGCTATTATTTCGTTGAACGAATTCGTCTCCCGTTTATTTCGATCAATTAAATTTTTTACAATGAGTTTACGCCAATTCACGTCGTCCGCACTCATCCTAGATCAATAATCAAGTTAACTGTTACCGCTCAATGATTATTGAGATATTATCAAATCACGCAAATTATTTAGTTTTTTTTTATTTTCGCTTTTATTTTGATATTTTTGATGTTTTTTTTTCCTTTCAATTTGTCATCTGCCTTGACTTTCATATATTATTTTGTGTTTTCAATTGAATATTATCATTGTGACAGCTGACGAAATGTCACTGATTAATACTTAGTTATATTATCACTAGATGGCAGCTGTTTTTATAACGGAAAATTGATTTTATTCTGGAATTAATCATTTCTGAGGTTTAAAGAGTTATTCAATTATTTTTCCATCATCGAAAAATAAACTTTTTTTGTTTCAATGTTTCTTTTAATTAAAAAGTTAATTGGAAAGAATGCAAAGAGGGCGTCAACACATCGGATTGATGTTCCGGTTGCCAATGACTTAGCAAAAACCAATCAATTTGATAGCACATAGGCTTCTCCGTTATTTTATCTGTGGTTACCGCAACTCTGATGAGAATGCCCTTGGCCAAATAAAATTTATTTTTCAACACAATTAACAACGACAATATTTCGATTACTATTATTACTTATGAATGAATAGCCGACATAAACATTAGATTGAAAAGTCAATCAACGGAAATTATCCAACGTTGAATTATTTTCGTGCCCCAATCAAGTGCTATGGCGAGCAAAGTCTGGCCCCGTTTCTGGAAAGCTGCATATATGGAAAAATAATGTTCTTCCGTTTTTGTCTCCTTAAATATTGCATAGCAAACAATAGAAATGTAAGAAAAATGTTATGGCTCATATTCTCACTTGTATGCACTGAAGTCTCAATGCCGCCATCACTTTTCAACGAGATACATTAGTATTATTGACATACTAAACTCGTGCACGCACTTCAATCGTCGCACTGATTAAATTCAGCACAATGACTAAACTCATCGCTCCATAAATCGAATATTTATTAACCAGCCGTCCACTGAAACAAATACAAATTTCAAATGAATTTTAGTCATCATAAAACATAGATGTTGATAGCAAAACACCTAAAACAATGCCATTCATTTGACTTTTACGTAATCAGTAATCAGCAGTGAACAGTGTGTTATGTCTCTAAAGTCTATCCTCAAGAGCATTCGTTTATAACCGCAATTGTTTGAAAACATCAACACAATCGATAACAATTTTGTAATTTCATTCATCCGTTGACTTGGCAACCGAAAAGATGCACACGAAAACCGAACTGAAATGAATATGAAATAGAGAGCGATGAACCAAATTTAATTCGTGTGTTTTGTTGAATTTCTTGACATTCTCGAAAAAAAAGGTTAAAATTCCCATATGTTAATTGCATAATGGGGAAGTCGGAAATGACGATAATAATGAGTGCGGGAAGTATTTAAAATGTCCATTGTTTCATTTGCACTCAAAATAGAAAAAAAAAGAAAATTAAAAAAAAAAAAAAAATAANAATAA
>GL501518.1:1216404-1234714 GCA_000149185.1 Mayetiola destructor
ACACAAATAAGAAAAAAGAAAAAAAAAAAAAAAAAATTCATAAAATGTGGGAAAAATCATTTGGTAAACATTGATAATCTCGAGTAGCCTTTGTTTTTCTTTATTTCGGACGATATTTGTTCAACTACTTAAAACCCGTAGGTCAATGGTTTTGTATATTTCCGTCTTTTGAACAGAACGCATGAACATTTTTATTGTTTGCATTTTGCATAAATGTTATTGCAGGTAAAATGAACAAATGCATTTCCTGTTTTCAATTTTTGCATATATTTTTATTCGTTTATTTTCTTTAGCGCAACTTCCATCTACTCTTTGTCCGTTCTGTCATTACGGCATTCGTTCCATTTGGATGGTTGAATATCATTGAATTTTTATCATTTGACAGTTCAATACGATCGGCAAGCACATAAGTAGTACAATATTAAATTAGTTTGAACATCATCAAACATTACTAACGTACGCTGACTATCAAAACATCACTTAGACCGATCAATTTTATTTTATGAAAAATGTATGTCTTATGGATGAAAATGACGCATGATTGGTGGCAATAAAATGACAAAAAAAACAACAACAATGAGCAACATTTTATTTCCGTTTTTTAGCATTATAACCTATTCATTCTATTCATCAAACGACCGATGTGTACTGCTATCCATAAGACTATTCAGCATTTACGGGCATTTTAGAAAAAAAAAAATGGTAAATTGTGGCGAGAAAAAACAACGGCGAGAGTGTTAAATTGTCTTAAAAATGGGGGAAAAAAGTGCCGTATAATCTCTGGTCTACCTGACCATGAAACATCATTTAACCATTTGTCTTTCGGCTTTTTGTTCTATTTTTATTGCTGTTGATTGTTGATGTTTCTTTCTTTCATTTTCATTTTCATTTTTCTTATTCATTTGTTCTGTTTTCTTCGTTCAGCTGAATAAGTAAACAAAAACATTACCATACAAACACATGCAAAACTCTCATTCTCAATGAATATCCTTTTCTTTTTTTTTTTTTTTAAATGCCACTTCCGAGCACCACCCATTCATAACATTCATAAACGGTTATGAATAGATGGCATTCATAACATAGCCGCCTGTGGTTCAGTATTGAGTTAAATAGTGAAATGATGTGTACAAGACCCATCTGAATGAAAATATCAGTCTGAGATGATCCATTGACGAAACAAGTTGTTTTCAAAATTGTGAATATTCGTTCGTTCAAATTATAACTGAAAAAAAAAACAAATTTCGATAGAATATTGTGACTTGATTTGTCGATTACAGTTGGATTTGTTGAATAAATAAAATTGTTGACGCATTTCGAAGCAAATATGGCGAGAGTAGAAATTTCAATAATAACAAAGTGGATCACATGCACATCAATAGTAATATTAATTGTGTTAAATGTTCAAGTTGAAGGACGTTTTGCCAAAATAGTAACGGCCACCAAAATGGATTCATTGACGCCCGTCCAACTATGTCGTGCCACTTGCATCAGAAAATTTGTGCCCACATCGAATAATCCAGAAGAGTGTACGAAAATCAACCATTGTGCCATGTGCTTCGACCATTGTGGATCTCTTGATGCAAAACCGAAAGCAATTTTCGAAGAAATGTGCTCGAATATAACTTGTGTAAGTATTAGATATTTCATTTTTCGTTGACATTCCTCATTGACTTCAGTTTATCAATGGAAAGAATAAAAACTAATAACATGTACAATTTTCCTCTTTTTCATTTATTTATTATACAGCTTCGAGGATGCAAACAGGCTTGTGCTTATTATAAATGCATAGATTGGAAAAGGCATGGATTTGCGGTTCGGCCCAAAAGTATTTGTAATACAATCAGAATGAATTCACATTAACTCATGTTGATCGTTTAATATTATTAATGTTGAATTATTGTTAAGAGCATCGAATAGCGCATTCGGGGCGAATGTAAAAAGAAAATTGCCGAATGAACACCGAACAACAATAATAACAACAACAGCAACCGAATAAAACAATAAAAAAAGAAGCGAGTGAAAGAGAGATTTCGCGAATATTTAAACTTCGAACAGCATAAAATACCAGAATTTATTATTGAGTTCGGTGTTTCATACCTATAATAACGTTTGCTGCGTATAAAATCAAACCTAATTTCTAAACATAGTCCCAGCGAGCAACATTTTTATGCACCATAGGTGCATTTATGTATTTGGCACATTTTCTTTTCTTCGTCAAGTCATTTTTCATCAACTACCTTCAACTATGTATGGGAAGCCATGAGTGTTACTCCAAGGAGTCCAAACCCTGGTTTTAGTGGATTTTTCGGATTTTTTGAGATTTTTTTTTTAGAATTTTATGAAGCCTAATGAAAATTCTGAGAATTTCTCATGTTACTTCCAAATTTGGAAGCCACCAGATTAGTTTTTGGTCTCAGTGCAATCGCTCAAGTGTACAATCATCGTCAATGGGGTTTATTTTTTACTGCTACCGGAGCTCTTCCCATTACTCATGTATATCATCATTGCAATGTTTGACTATTTATAACAGCCTTTTGTCGACCACAGAAAAAGAACTATGGCAATGTGCCGCACCATTCTTCAACGGAGATAATTTCGATTAAAATAGTACAAAGAATTTTTTTTGTTTTTTAAGAAATTGTATCTTGCTAAGGAAATTGTATCTTGTGTGTATTCGATCGTTATTTTCTAGTATTATTATTACTATTTTGGATCTTATAAATAAAATGAAAACGAATTTCCAAAAGGAAAATCGAAAATAAAAATGAATTTAGTGCCATTTTTCCAATCGTTTCAGACATTTCGCCAACAGAAACTTTATTTATATCTAAAAACAAATCCGTAAGAGGTCGCTGGTAGTGCATTGGCATTTCAGCAAATGTCATAACAGCACATGTTCAACATAGTTCTCATGTGTTGTCACACACAATTCATAATTCATCATTTCAGTGAATTTTGTTTTTGTGAATTTGGGTTTAAATCGTTTACATAAAAGAAAAATATTCATTTTCCAAAATGTCTGATTCCGAAGGATCGAGTGAATTTGATTATTCGGCAATTTTGGAGCACCAAATAAAGTTGGAAAGTGAAAAGAAAGAAAAATCACAAATCGAATCGGTGGCAGAGCGTGAGGCTGAACAAGATCAAAAATCAGATAATGATACCAAATCATCAAAACTATCACAAAAGGAACAAAGAAAATTGCTCAAACTAAAAGAGAAACAATTGAAAAAGGATATTTTTGGTGATAAAGAAAAATACTTGAAAGATTTAACAGTATTATCGAATGAAACGAAACAAGAGAAAAAATTGACTACAAAACGCAAACCGGTGTGGAATGATGATGATGATGAGGGTACTGCTATTATAACACGAATCGATAACTATAAATGTGAGGTGACACAAAAAGATGTTTATAAAAAGCAATTGGAGGGAAAATTTCAACGTTTAGTCGGTACACCAGCTTGGGCTGATTTAAATCGCAAAAAGATCGATGCTGATGATTCAGATGATGAAATTCTTCGGACTGTTGGACACATTGCCCAAACAAAAAGCGATCATTTGGCTAGCGGTGCATTACAATTCAAAAAACTAAAAGATTTGAATCGGGAAACGTATGCTGAAGGTCCGATTATAACCGATGTCAACTTTCATCCAACATCGTCTGTAGGTTTGGTGACCGGTACTCGGGGTATAGCTACAATTTACTCAATTGATGGAAAGAAAAATGATAAATTGCACAGTATGGTGCTAAAGAATTATCCAATTCGTTGTTGCCGATTGACAAAACAAGGTGACGAGGCAATTTTCGGTGGATCACAAAAATATTTCTACAAATATAATTTGATCAGTGGACAAACGGAACGGATTTTCTTACCAAAAGTACTCACGAAAATGACTAACTTCGAAATGTCACCGTGCGGCCGATATATGGCAATTATTGGACGTTTTGGAGCAATTCATATTCTATTTGCCAACACATTCGAATTGCTTTGCACTTTGAAACAAGAGCATGATGCTACATCGATTACATTTTCAAATGATTCAAAATATTTGTTTTCGCATTGTGTTGATAGCGAAGTAAATATATTTGATATAGGCGAACGACGATATATTCATCGATTCATTGACGATGGTTGCATAAATGGTGCAACTGTAGTAATCAGCCCAAATAGCCAATTGCTAGCAGCATCCAGCCAACAAGGTGTTGTTAATGTTTACAAATATGATGATGTGATTCGCGAAAAATATCCACGGCCACAGAAGACAATATTAAATTTAACTACAGCAATTTCGGCTACAAAATTTAATCATACATCCGAATTGCTCGCAATCGCGTCAAAAGAAGTCGAAGATTCTGTTAAAATAGTTCATTTTCCAAGTGCAATGGTTTATCATAATTTTCCAGCCATGAATTCGAACATTGGAAAACCGAATGTCGTTCAATTTTCACCACAAAGCGGCTATCTAGCTATTGGTAATAGTGAAAAACAGGTTCCATTGTTTCGATTGAAACATTTCAATAATTTTTAATGTTAACATTTTCTTTTTGATTTTTCTTAAAATAAAAATAAAAATAAAAACAAAAAACCTGTGCACACATAATTAATTTTTCATTTTATTAGGTTTGTACATGTGAACATGAACATAAATTACAAACAACGACTAGGGCTACAATTGAACAAGACTATTCGCATTTGGAATACATTTTATTTAAATTGGAATGAAATGTGAATGAAATAATTGGTTTTTGTTTTAATCATTTGTTTCCGTTGCTTTTGCAGCTGCCTGCAGCGCTTTCAGTTTTTTGACCAATTGATCATTTCGTTGGCAATCTTTTGTGAATTGTTTCAAGACGACTGCATATTTTCTTTGTTGCTCGACTAAAGCAGTTAATTGACTATTCAAGGCGTCACGTTTTCTCTTTTCTTCTTCTAATTTATTTCGAATTTTTAATTTTGTTTGACCAACACCGTCCACAATTTGCTCGAGTTGGGCTACAAATTGCTCTCTACCATGCATATTTGACATTCCTCTGAAATTAAACAAATAAATGGAATTGACTCAATTGAATTATTATTTTTTTTTTTTAAATAAAATCAATGCATAATTTCCACTTACTCTGTATAATTTTCAAATATTGAATTCAACAAGGATAGTTCCTTTGTCATATACTGTTTTGTATCGTTCAATGTATTGTAAAATGCGAAATATTGCTTTGTTTCTCGATGCTTTGCACTCACTTTAGTATGAGATAAAAAAAAACAGAATAAATTGAATAAAAAAACCAGCTCTTGATATAATTTATATATTTTTGGAAGATACCTTGGCTATAAAGTTCAATGAAACGTCGTTGATATTGGGATAATTCAGTTCGATCGGGAATGTTATCTAATTTTCTTTCAATTGAAACTATGGCACGATTCTTTTTAGCTAATTGCATCCGAATAATTTGCAGTCGTTCTTTTTCCTTTTCCAATGTTTGTTGCATATCATGCAAATCCTCTTCAGGTGTTGGCATCTCAGCATCACTGAATCGATTGAATCATAATGTAAGAAGTAATTTAATATTTTTTTTGTGCATTACAACTTACTGTAGCTCTTTTTTGAAGGCGTGCTAATTCCTGGCGACATCGGTCTTTAAACTGGATTTCGTTTTGGCGCAATTGCTCTTTTGTTTCCAACATTCCGCGGACTTTCTCTAACAGTCTGTTTTGTTGAACCAAAAAAAAGAATGAACAAAAATTGAATAGAATTCATCAATGGCTCGAATTCGATTAAATAATAAAAAAAAAATCAAAAAAAAAAATCAAAATTTACTTTGAATCATTGGCTTTCGATTCCATCGCATCCAAATGCGCTATTTCATCCTTCAGATTCTCAGTATCGCGCCGAATGGTTTCTAAATTTTTTCGTTCCTCCTGCAAGCTATGTTCAATACTTCGATTTTCATCTTGCATTTGTTGTAATTTTTTCTCTAACATTGTTTTAGTTGAAAGCAATGCTTTTATCCGATTATGTTCCGACAATTGCTTCGTATCAATTGACATTTCTGATTTGAGTTCAGCAAAATGTTTTGATAGCGCTTTTTTATCAGATTCATTGAATTTCACAATATCATGATCCTATAACGAAAACAATAACAATTAAAAAATTAATAAATAACGAATTGTAAATATGATAAAGTAGAATTTACCTCATTGGCCACGTAAAGACCTTTCAAAAGTTGATCAATATCGCTCTGTAAGTGTAAAAAATAAAAAAAAGAACAAATCTAATGAAAATCGATTTATCACATTTATTCGAAGTATTGAACAAACCAATTCATTCCGTTGAATATCAGCTGCGTCCGTCGCCGTGGATTTATTAGCATTTCCAGGTGCATCGCTGGATTTTGTCGCATATGCGCTATCTGATTTGAGATGAACTGGTAAAATAGTTTTACCTTTGTTGCCGTATTCGAGTAGAGTAATTCGGACTCTGGTCTGTTCATCTTCAGGGCCGGCATCTTTTCGCTTGTATCGTCGATGAGGACGATAAACATTTTGCAATTCTTTAATACGTTCCGTTGCATTTGCATATTTTTGTTTTAGTTCTTGCTCTGATTTGAGGGCGAATTGATTATGAAATTGACTAACAGCAAATGCATTTAGCTTTTCAGCTTTCTCGGCACGATTTTCAACCTAAAAAAAAATTAAGAAAATGAATTTCTGAGAATTGTTGTTTCGAAGAAATTGAATTGAATGTCACATTCAGAGCTTGAAATTATATATGTGAGGAACACGCTTCATACCCAGACCAGGTTAATGCGTATCTAGTAGTCGTCAGCGTATTTCAAAGTCCGTACAAACTTTCGGTACACAAAATCTAATGTCGGTTCGCATTTACCTAGGGATGCATTGACCTCGAAGATATAATTTCAGGCTCTGGCCATATTCACTTACCGAACGCTTAACTAGCCATTGTATCACAGGGAAAATATTAATGAAGTCTAAACCTTGAATTTGATGGGGCTCAATTAAACAGGGGCATTTCATTTTGGGCAAAGCGGCCACAATTTTTTCAGTTAACATTCTATAACAAAATTAAATGATTTTTGTTTGCATTAATTGTTCGAGATTGGTAAAATTTCAAAAACTTGACGTTGTACATACATTTTCTGTCCAATTGTGAGATTTTCATGGAATAGCAAATCGACATCAATATCATAATCACAAGCGCTGATACACCATGTCATTCCACCCACAATTTTATCAAATGGTGATAAACCTTTGATTCGAGCTCGAAAATAGCCGGCAGCAACCAAAATATCAAAAATGTCTTGTTGTTTCACATTTTGCTCTTCATCTTCACGCCGTTCCACCTATCACAGAATAAAATTATCAAAAAATTCAAATATAATATAATCGGCATTTGATTATTTATCAATTGCATCAAAGTATTTATGAAAGTTTCGCTTTGCATTTTTCTTTTTTTCATAAAAAATTATTTTAGGTGGCTAACAAGCCAATGACCCGTCGAATCAATTAAATTTACCTGGACAATTGTCCGGTCAATGACGAATCCCTATGACGGGGAAAAAATTCCAAAATTAGTTTTCAATTATAAAATACCTGAATCTCTTTGCCGTCTGCATCGAAACGTGTTGCCAATTTGATGTTCGGCAAAACTTTAGAAAAACAATCTCTAGAGCTCATCTTAACCAGGAAAAATTACCCAAAAATTGAAGTATACAAAGTTTACGTGAAATAAATATTGAGACCCTTATTTCATAATAATAATGATTATTAGTAAACATCCAAAATTGACATCCACTCAGTTGCAAGTATCCATGAGAATAGAGGCGAATTCGGATTTTGTTTTTTTTTCGCATTTCTAATCAAGTTCCGACCATCAAATGAAGATGGCGTTGTCGGTATTGATTATAGGTGACCGCTTCAAAAATAAAGCTAACCTAAGCAAATGTGATTGGAATGGAATAATGTCTTTAATTGTATAATTATTTGCTGTTGACGCGAATAACATATTACAATAATGAAAAAATGATGGTCATTATTATATTTATGTCAAAATCAAAAGTCAATATCATTTATGAATTTTTTGTGCATGTCCATCCAAGTTGTGGATATGTGATAAGTGTGGTGCTTTCGTTTGCCATTCGTACCAAACAGCCGTGGAACATTCTTTGCGCCAAAAATCAATAATTATTTTATCGCCAGCATGTAAATGTTGTGGTGCAGACAATGGAAAATACATGGAAAACCATGAAATTAATCCAGCCGTGTGTTCTAATGGATGGATACTTATATTGATGCCATTGTATAAAATGGCTTCAAAATAACCAGCAAATCCAGTCAATACACAATCATTTGGCACATTAAATTCCAATGTTTGGAACCGTGTATTGTCAATTGGTTTGTCTCGATTTGGATGCACAAAAGTGAAGACAGGTTTCGGCTTATCGATGTGATAATTGTTTTGTAAATGAACAACATAACTGGTTTCAGATATTGTTTCGTAGTTGACTGGTGGATTTTGCACCGAGTGGCCCCGCACATAGGAAATCTGTTTTCTCAATTTCATATTTGTAACTGGATTTATGAAAGATGTCGAACGGCATGGTATACTAATGCCATCGTCCTTCAAATGTTTTTGCGCTCCATCCAAACATTCGGGTGAAAGTTCATTGTCACCAAATGACCCGAGCAATTCGGAAACCATAATATCGGCTTTGACAGGTGATGAAAAGTTTCTCATATCAGATGATATAACCGTCATATCTAAAATATAAGCATTTGAATTGAAAAAACAACTGGTCCATATGGCCATGAAACCATTTAAATATTTACCTTTATCAGACCACATTTCCTCCTGTAACGAAAGCAAAGTAACGATAGCATTTGGATTTTTCTCAACAACAATCAATTTGATTTTTCGGCCTGTATTTTCAGCTGCATTTATCACACAACGAACCAGTGGACCCCGACCTGCACCAACTACCATTACTGTCGCCTATATGTGAATAGACATAATTTTAAATTTTTCGTTTTAACGTTTAATAAAACGTTTAAAAAAATCATTTTACAGTTTTTCTTTGGCGGTCCTCGTTCGGTATTCTATCGTGCAACGCACATGCGATTGCCTGTTGATAGTACGAATATTTCACAGGATCTTTTTCGAATATTTCATAGATTTCGGTCCCCAAGTTGTCGTGGAGCGGTTGTAATGGATCCTTTAAAATATCACTGTACCTATACATACATAAATATTTAACATTTTTGCATGATGCTGAGTTTGAAATAATTATTATTGATTATATAGTAATTAATCTACTTACGAATGCCATAAATTATTTTCATTCGCACATTTTTCATTTAAATAATTCATATATTCAATGTAAGCCATATAGTCCTGATAAGATCCTCCTTCAGGCTTTAGAGCCAATTGACAATTTGTTTTTGTTAAAAATTTGAGAACGAGATCGGTATGTTCGATGGATAGCATCGGAATTCGATTGGTTCTATCGAACAATGACGTTGAAATAATAAGCAGGTCAATTGGTTCGCCCATCCATCGTAACAAATCAGCAGAACTTGGCAATTTTTTGGTCAGTTCGATTGCTAATGAGATGTTCGGATGATAATCTGTATACGTTCGAAATGTATTCCACCAATGCCACGTGTCTTCGACTTTGACAGTGACATTTTCACTTTTTCGCTGCCATTCGTTTGATTCAATCTTTCGATTCATCATGGGCATTTCGATGAGTAGTTTTCCTTCTGTAGATCAAAAGAAATTCATTAAAATCTAATCATTTTCAAAAATCAAATGGCCACTTACTTTTCAATCGATTTGAGATAACATTAGCCAAATTTGCATTATTTTTACTTCCAATGGCGATTAAAAATCGGTTATCTTGAGCCACATATTGAACAAAGGATAGTTGCCGTTCCAAAAATAATTGGCTGAAGGCTCGAACTTTGTCATCAACTGAATCACAGTCGATTTCGTCACTTATTTTACAAATTATATTGAATTTCCAAGTTTCTGGACTGAGAGTTAGGTCTGATCTTGTAAGCGGCAATATTATATTTTCCGACACTGAATCAACATCAAAATAACGTTTGTATGCCGGATTTATAATTCTTGCGACAATTGTACCGCAATCAATTTGCCTTGCATTTTCCAAAGATTGTTGTAAATCCGCAACGCTTTCTTTATACAGGCAAATTGGGTGCATTTCGTCTTCGATTTTTGTACACTGCACTGTTGGAAAACAACGCAGCAAAAATATGCGCCCAAAACTTTTCGACTTTTTCTTCATTCGATTATCGAAAACATAAACAAATAATGACATTTGGATAAGAGCAGCAGATAAATTGGCGCAACTTAATGTCGTGCATACAGTTGATGACATTTGAATTTCATGAGAGAGCGAGAGAAAAAAAAACAATTTTTTTTTGGAAAGTGATAATTTAGGTTTGGTCAACCATTAATATTAAATTAAATGAAGAAAACAATGGACAACAAAAAATGAAATTTAATCGATGGGACAATCGAATCGATCACAGGTTCCATCTTGAATAGATTTGAAAATATTATTCATGTCGTCGAGAGACTTCTGCTGGGATCGCCTAAAATAAATGAAGTGGCATTTTATTTTTATTTTTTCAATTCTTAGATGCAATAAGTGATTACTCATTTGGTAGTCGCCATAATGCTTTAAACAATGTGTTCGCCGATCTGGTAGCATTTTTTTCGTCAACAGCAGCCGATCCAAGTTCACATAAGTATCGATTGCTGCAAACAATTGCAGCAAAATTATCTCCTTCCAATCGAAACTCTTCAGATCTCTTTAAAAATGCGGTGTAATTATTAGAATTAATTCTCTCAATGCGGTTTCGACTTGGAAATTTTATTGGCGATGGCTTCACAGTTGTATAAGGTAGTGGAAATCTGTTAGGTGTATAAGGTCTAACAAAACAGATACCATTTAATGGAATATAACATCAATGTATTATTGAGCATGAAAACGAGTTTCTGGACGTACCCCGTCGAATTTGCATCTACTATAACAACGTTTGGCGCAAATGCTGATATAATCAATCCAACTGGAATCGCCGTTGCCAGCCATTTGAGTGCAGTATGCCACAATACTCTGAAATATTATCGAATGAATCGATGATTATAACAATAACGATAAATAAGAAAAAACGATGAATATTCGTTTTTATAATAAACTGAAATCGAAAAAAAATAAATGGTTTTAAGGATTAAAACATACTTTTCCGCACTGTTTTCATGATTTTTTTATAGTTTCTGAATTGAATGAAGTTTCGATTTTTTTTTTTGCAAAAAACATGCAAGGGGAGACTCTTGAGCAAAAAAAAATTATTTTTTTTTGAAAAAATGAATAGAGATCATTCTGAGAACTCCCTCTACATGATAAAAAAGTGTGCATTGTTTAAAGTAGGCTAGGAGAGAGTTATTGGAATAACTACCAACAACGACGACACCCAAAACCAATACTTGTCCCTTCATTAGGAATGGCGGAAAAGTAAAATGCGAAAAAATAATTTTACCGTTTGTCGATGAAATCCACTTGTTTCGACTGTTCACGAGGTCCATAAGACATATCGTCAATTGGTTGGGCATACAAATTGAAAGAATTTGGTTGATTCGTTGGTAAAATATCCGATCCATATGTTGTAGTGAAACTCGGTTGATTGACATTCAAATCCGGTGCCACATTTTCGAATTCATATGGATGATAAATTGATGTCGGTGACGTTAATGTTAAATCAGCTGAATATGAAATTGTTGGACTAAATGGAATCGATTTGATCGTTGGATTTTGTTTTATCGTATGATATGGTTCTTTTGTTCTGACATGATAAATGTTATATGGTAACGTTGGTTTTACGGTCTTCCATTTGAATTCTTTTTCAGCATTTTCATATTGATACGGCCAGGGTAGTCTTTCATTTTCATTGATGGCAGTCTCATAATGGACGGCAGCATATGGTTCTGCGGTTGTTGTGGACAGGCTGTATATTGTATAATCGTATTGCTGCTGCTGCTGTTGCTGCGGCCGCTCATAGCTATGATTTGTTGCAATGATACTTCGCGAATTATCGTGAAAATAATTGAAATGCTTTCCATTAGCAATGAAAGTTCCGAATACCGAAGAGGCAACAAAATGTATGCGATCCCAAATTGAATCATGGAACACAACCAAAAATAATAAAAATAAAGACGATTGACATATAAAAAAAAGTCTACAATTGTTTATAAAAGTACAAATTGCTCACAGGTATAAAATGATGATCATTTCTAATGATGAATTTTTCATTTGATTCAGATGATTGACTTGCATCAACAACCAGTTCGGGTGATGGGATGAACTCTTTATTGGCAACATTGTTTGTTGTATTCAAATTTGAGGCAATCGTATCGATCATCCTATTTTTTCATATTTCAACTTTTTGGAATCATTCAAAGCAAAATATAAAATGAAATCATAACAATTTAACTCACGATGTATTCTTGTTTTCGACAATCGTTCGATTTTCTATAGGCGTAGACGTTGAACTATTTACAGATCCATTCGATGTGCTGAGGATTGATTTAGCCAATAATGGCCTTTGTGTTGTTGGATCGTCTAATTCGTCTTCATGAACGCGAATTCCGCACGAATAAAGTACATTCAAACACAGCAGTTCAAACATTATAATCGAAATGTTTGTCTGAAAAATTGAATTTTTTTTTGTTTTTTTTTTCGAAATGTATTTAAAAAAGCTAATAAATGGAATATCGAAAATATCTCAAACAGAACAAACCACTCTCATTTTATTGCAGATGAATTTAAAAGAAAAACAAGAAAATTATGTGCACTTATCGAAAACCACTTGAAAATGCTTCTAATATGCAAAATGTCTAATATTTTCGTTTTGATCCATCTCAAATGTATTCCAAATCGAAATGGAACATATCATAGACTAGAGGAGCCACAACGTACTGAATAAAACATTTGACGAATTTTATTTATTTATAATCGGAAGCATTGTTTAATATTTAAGTGATATATGTACAAAAAAGTGCCATCGATGTGTAATACTATGCACATGGTACCTATTTCACATTCACCAAAAGTTTCGCGTTCACGGTCCAAAGATTTTCTAATTATGAAGAAACACGTTTCATGCGTTCATTTATGATACACACACACACACACATCAAGATTTAATGCTCAAAATTGCGATGTAAATAAATGAACATCAAGTGAAACTACAACGTGAGCTATTTGGATTTAAGATGTGCGATAAACGATAGGCAATAGGCATAATTTCTTGAAAAAAAATACTCTCAGCACTCGTCGTTGTCATGCAAAATATGGAGAGATTTTTCGCATTTCCTTATGAGTTTCATTCAGATCGTTTTTAAAACTCAATTTCCTATTTTAATATTTTCATTGTGATTTCAAACAATTGAATTGAATGAAATGCTGGTGTCGAATCGAAATGCTTCAAGTGACAAACATAATACTTTGCTATAACAAAAGCTATGCAATTTATAAATTATTATTATTATTATTATTATTATAAAATCCGAGAGTGTAATTATTATGATTTTCATCTTCATTTTCATTTCTTCTTCTCTCATTTGCAACAAAACTTTTCATTTTTTGTGTTTCAAACCGAATGAAAATCGATGGTTTTTCAATTTTTGGATTCGAATCCATAGAAAAGAAAAAGAAAATGAATGGAAGAAAGCAGTCCTGTGGCTACAGTGATCTTTTGCTAGCAATGCATTATACTCAAAAGATGCACAGCTTGCATCATTTGCTACAAATGCGCGATTGATTTGCCCAATGGCAATGTTGAACTATTCACTATTTAGTTTGTGATTTAATCGGTAGCTCGGTGAAGATAACATAACAAATCATGTACACTGAGTCAACCATCCACGGAGCACAGATTAATTCTCTTTAGAAAAGCATTTTATTTTTTTTTTTTTTCAGAATAAACAAAATATTTACGCTGTAAAATAAAAATCAAGATCAGAAAAATAAAAATTACGACAACAGTGGAAGAAACGAAAATAAGCCATATGTAATAAAACATATAAATTTGCCAGCCAAAGTAGATAATAATAATAATAACAATCGAAATAGCTATGAAAGAAAAACAGGCAACAAAAACAAAAATACGCAAACCCAAAATATGTACGAAAATCCCACGATCGATGATGATACAGAAAAATAAAAAAATAAATTATTAGCAAATAAACTGGAAAATGCAAAATTGCTCGAACCAATTAAATGCTATATCGGAAAGGCCGGGCAATCGAATTGGAACAGAACAAAATGTAGAAATGAAAAGAAAATCGAACGCTTGTTATTTGCTTTTAGTGTATCTTTTTACAGTGTTTGTGTTTCTTTTTTAGTTTTTCGTCTTTTTTGTTTTAACTTTTAGCTCGATATCGCCTCGCTAATAAACTATAAACGTTCCGTTTTTCCACAACGATGAAATTGGAAAATAATAATCGAATGGATTATTTAAAAGTCAGTGCTTTGTTGATTGTTGATGTTGACATAGTACACACGCATTTTTATATGTAGAAAAAAATTTAATTTTACATTCTAAATTCCAACGTATTTGAATGTGGCTTGCCATCGACATTATTCAAACGTTGAATATAGCTAGACAGATAACTAGAAGAGAATATTTAAAAAAAAAAACAACAAACCAATCAAATTTTTGAAGTTCATTCAACAATTAACATTGAATCATAAATGGAGTGGGATGATGCCTGCAAAATATTCAAACTGAACGAAATGAATTTTTTTCGGGGAGCTAATAAGATTTGAATGTCGCACCTCAAATTGAATCATGAGCAACAAACTGCTCTAACGATTTAATATAATTATTGCTGACAATAATTTTGCATTCGATGCAATCAGAACATGGCTTTTAAAATTGTTGTGGTTTGATGTCGTTTATCATCGGGCCGTTAGTCCAGTTCTCACCATCGTAAACATTTTATCACTTGGAAAATGAATGGAAATGTATTTTCCCTCCCAATCGAATGGAAACATCTGGGAAAATTGTCACGTTCATGCGCATCACAATCCAAACCGCATCAACAGACTATGAACATTCGCATTTTAGCATTTTAGCATTTTGTATCGAAATCCGAAGGAGAATCATTCGGT
Source organism: Mayetiola destructor (assembly GCA_000149185.1). Taxonomy (NCBI): domain Eukaryota; kingdom Metazoa; phylum Arthropoda; class Insecta; order Diptera; family Cecidomyiidae; genus Mayetiola; species Mayetiola destructor. The sequence goes on from GL501518.1 coordinate 1,231,619, forward strand.
CATATTCAGCAATTTTCCGTTGATTTTCCTATTTAAAAATGAAAAAAAAAAATCCCTATTGGCATATACAGGCCAATGGCACATTCATTTGGTTTCAGTTGAACGGTAGCGCGCGAATTGATAACATCTGCTCGAACTTGAATCGACGGTTCTGTTGTTTCAATACAAATTTATTCCTTGTAAAATTTCGTTATTTCGATGGATTGAATTTGAATTTTGAAATTATAACAACACAAAATATTGAACGATTTGGTTGTTTTTTATTCGTGACAGTGTTATTCCTATGTGTTCACATCACATTCGGTAAAAAAAAAATTAAAAAAAATTAAAAGATTAAATTTTCCGAACGCATTCCACATTGGTACGATATGTCGTTTTCTAGCTTCTTCTCGTCTATTTATTGTTTATTTGATTATTATTAATTTGTTTCTTTTACATTTGGAATTGGAATCACTCATTATAGTGAAGTCATCCAATGAGAATTACTTTAATCAATCCTTTTGCCTTACGCCTTACAACTTCAATTCAACCAAATGATTGAAAATCGATTTTGATTTTGATTTTTTGGATTCTCTTGATAATAACATTCGATTCTATGACATCGATTAAATTCAATATTACCCATCGATCTCAATATATATTGCATTTGAATGTTTTCATGTTTAAATAGGTCCGTGCATTGCGCTTAATTTAAATGTTACAAATAGTTTGGTTCTCTTTTTTTTCTCTTCTGTTCTATTTGTTTCATATTTTTTGTATTTAGTTAACCGAATACTGGCCACTATTTGTTTTGCAATCCTTTTGCTGTTGTGTTCGTCTTCTTTTCAATTAGTACGAAAAATGGAATCATATTTCAATTTGTGTTCTATTTTCAACGCTGAATCTATTTTCTTTTTCATTATTATGTGGTGAGTGAAAACTTTTCCGATGCAGTTAACATATTGAAATGAATGCTTAAACGGCGCGCAAATACTCCGTAACTTTTTGCTCGCTATTTCATTGATTCCCTCTGTTTTCTGTTTATAGTTTTTTTTTTAAATGATTTTCTCCTCACTTCGCACCGGTTCCACCAACAAACGAAACAAACAGAATCAAGATCATGAATCGACGCCGTTTATTTTTTTTTTCTCGTTTTTAATTAGATTTCCGACATAAATAGAGTAAATTATGCGATAATTCTCGCTTTTAATCACTTAAATGCCATGGAATGAGTTCTTTTCATTAAAATTTTTTTTTTGTTCGCCAATGAATGGAATAGCACAGACTATTCTGAGGCTTTTTATCCCGAAAATCCTCTTATTATAGTTCATTTAATTATGCACAACCAATTTTTTTTTTTTTATTCATAAATGATAATAACTTTTGTTAAACTTAAATTTGTGGTAATAATTTTGAAGAATGCGACTGTGACCACCCGAATTCGAAATGACGACGAATTTTTTTCGATTTCATTCAAAGATTACCATTGAAAATCAACGAAAAGGAAATAGTTCAAATTTGTATTACAGATGTTCTAAATGTGTGTGACGACTGGCTGTTTGAATTGTGTGTACGTGGTGCGGATATTGTGTGCATGTTTATGTTTTTTTTCTTTTAATTTTTTTTTTTCGTGTAAATTCTCGCAATAAGACGACGGCGAAAGTTAAAAACATCAGAAGTTTCTATGGAAAAGAAAATTGGTCATAAAATGACAGTGAATCTAATGAGTTATAATTAAAAAAGTCTTTCTCATCGCATAACGATGATTTGTGATATACGGTTAACGGTTGCGATATGAAGCGATCCCATTTCGCATTTTCTCATTTATGTTTAAGAAAAGTGCGCGATATGAATTAATGAATAGAGAAAAACAAAAAAAAAAAAAACGATGAAAAAAAAAGAAAAATAAAAATAAAAATGATTTAGAGAATCGAATGAATGAATGGTTTCATTACATTTTCGGTTATATCTTAATGTATTTTATCTTGTAATATGTGATCATAATAATTCTGAGTTAATGCGAAATATTTAATCAACATTTTGATGAAAATAAACTATGAAAACATCACGGATCACGTACATCAGAAAATGATTAGGAAAGTATTGATATTGAATGGTATTTTGATGTGTCGCATTCACCATCACATTCCAAACCAATTCTTTATCAATTTGTTTCCTCTTTCCCGTTTATTTTATTCTCGACATTTTCATCAGTCTCTTCATTCAGAAGCTCTTTTCCGTTTACTTCCCTCCATTATTTTTAATTCGCTTTTGGAATTCCCTGGTGTGTGGTGCAACCATTAATACTTATTAGATATTCGCTTATAAGTGGCATATACCAAAACCATGAAGGGAAAAATGGCCAACACAAATTCATATTATACAATGGTTCGCTTTGACAAGAGTATTTTTCTAACTCCGAACAGAACGATGAATCAAATAGATCAAAGATGATCCATGTGAACCGTGTATAACGTTTAGTACGATTAATTATTTGTCGTATTCGAATGGATGTCATATCAAACATTCTTTTTTATCTTTTTAGAATTGACGTCCATTGTACAGCATGTTCATTTAATTCAATGATATCAAGCACACAAAAATGATATTTGCTTATTTGGAAAATGTTTTTGCTTCTTTTTCATTGCTAAATTATAATTATTTTTTCATATTTCAAAAGCATATGGGAAATTGGATTGAAAAACAATGAACAATCAATAGCGATGATAAGTAATAAAATAATTCAAAAATCAACCCACCAAATGGATACTGTTGAAATGTAATGAAAAGTGATCCATTTTTAAATATTTGATGTGGCTAGCTATTTATTGACTCTATATTTAAAGTGACAAAAAGTTAACGAATTGTGTTTCGAATTCCAAAACTACTGTCTGTTCAATGCGAAAGCTTCAAAGGCTTGAACAAGCAATGAGCAACAGGCAGTCCACACAAATAGTAGAATGAAAATTGAAGTTTCAATGAATGGGCTGTCCTCAAGTTTCGTATATTTATATTTGTGTGTATGTGTGTGTGTGTGTGTGTGTGTGTGTGTGTGTGTGTGTGTGTGTGTGTGTGTGTGTGTGTGTGTGTGTGTGTGTGTGTGTGTGTGTGTGTGTG
>GL501518.1:1235000-1260304 GCA_000149185.1 Mayetiola destructor
GTGTGTGTGTGTGTGTGTGTGTGTGTGTGTGTGTGTGTGCGTGTGTGTGTGTGTGTGTGAGTGGCCGATGTACAAATAAAGATAATTAAAGCATCACAAATCAAATCAACTTACAGATGACAAACGGAAATGGTTTGGATTTTTTTTACATATTCAATATTCAATCGAGGCACTAATCAGCCAGATCCATTTGTTACGGAATACTTGAGATTTCAATAGATAGCTATGTCAATCATTTAGACATATTCCCAGAAGCTCATTGGCTTCAATAGTAGTTCAGAATGAAATGACTACAACACTATATTACAAAAGAAATGAGCAGAAAACTTTAACGTATTCTTCAACATAAAGAAGATAGCCGAAGTATGAATAAATTTTTGTATTGGGCTCTGGATATGATTTCAATGTTTACATTTTTATTCAAAAGTAAAATTAATCAAAGCCTGCTTTTCACGGTCGCATTCACAAAAAAGAAATCGAAGACATCAAAATAGAATTTTCATTGATGGAATATTTGGCTTCATTCAAAATGAACTGTATGTATTTGGTTGATTGGGATTAGAAACGGTGACTTAGACTTAAAACGAGAGAAAGAAAATGATTCGGTATTCAATGAGCTTTTCTATCAGTTTGGATCTTTAGATCAAGAATTTGTATTAAATGGATTAAATTTTTAGTTTGATTTATTGTTTGATTCTGATTCTGATTACGATTTCGATTTCCTTGTTTGAGTTTGTGTGTATGTCGAAATAGATAAACAAATCATTCATATATTTGTTTCGATTCATTTTTGAAGGTATTGTTACAACGATGTCTATATGTTGTAATCAGCTGAACAGGGCACAATGAACATCAACAAAATTCATCGAAATAAATAAAAGTCGTTCTATTTAAATAATCATCAACAGATCATCTTGCAACAATGTATCAATAATGTTTCATCGTTGAAATGGTTGGCAGTACACAATGATGCAGTGTGTTTATATGATTTTTGTTTTTTTTTTGATAAATAGTTAAATTTTTCGAAATAATTTCAACATCGAATAAAAGTGAAAAACGAATTAAATGAACTTATAAAACGGAATAGAATAACGACAACAACTGACATCAATATGAGTGTCCATAATTTTTCAAATGTTGATGCATTTGTATCCAATAATCAATCATCAAATGGAGATAATTATACAAATAGTGACATAAATATGACAATGTTATCAAGTACAATAGTGAACTCGATAATAGCAACATCGGTAGAGGTGATAAAAACAACTGTATCATCATCATCATCATCAACACCACCAGCATCTGAACCCCAATCCATTTTATACAAATATTTGCGATTGTTATGTGAAATGATGACCGTATATTTTACGCCAGTTATTACAATAGCTGGAACCGTTGGCAATGTTTTGTCCGTGATGGTATTTTTTTGTACAAAATTAAAGAAGCTATCGTCAAGCTATTATTTGGGATTTTTAGCATTTTTCGATACGGGATTTTTGTGGTGCAACTTTACACAATGGCTTACCATTTTTGGTATTCATATTTACAATAGTGATGGATTTTGTCAACTATTTACATGGCTAAGCAATGCATGTTCGGTGTTATCCGTTTGGTTTGTCGTTGCATTCACAATAGAACGTTTCGTTGCTGTTATGTATCCATTGAAGCGGCCAACATTATGCACAGTGAGTAGGATGTAGGGCTAATCTGCTTAACAATTCACAAATATTGGCCTATTCATATTTGGTCGTCAGTAAATAAGAATTGTCAACAAAAAAATACATTTTTTTTGGGTATGTTTTTCTTTCGTTGTATTTGTATTTATGGTGTAGGTGCGTCGAGCCCGATGTATTGTTTTCTATTTGGTTGTGTTTAATGCAATCAACAGTGCACCACTTCTTCTATTCGCCACCATTGAATTCAATGCGAATTCGAGCAATCACGTTCAATGTGTCAGTGATAACTATTATAAAGTGAGTACAATTGTTGAGTTTACCATTGACAAATTAAGCGGAAGCAGCTTTTATCTGGATGTAGTGTTAGGGATCTTTTTTTATTTTTGTGGTAAAATCGAAACTATTTACAAAACATTTGTTATGGGATTCAACTTGCTGGCGCACTTTGAGCTATAAATAGATTACTTCGATTGCAGCACAAGTTTCTTTTAGTTGCGCATTTTTTATGCTTATTATTTTATTATTGATAGAAACGAAATATAATTATGGTTCAACGTTGATCATCATTCTATTGAAAAGATTTCATTCTTTTCATCCGAATCGAAAGCGAACCACGAAATGATTTGACCATCTTCGTTAGTTCACTCTGACAAAACTCACATGAAAATTCTTTGAAAGTCAAATATTCCAAATCAATATTCCAAACCCACAACCATTTACAAACAAACAGAATTTGTGCAATATTTTTACGGAATTTTTAAAAGTCGAAAAGTAAGTTAAATGTTCCCTGCAGTAGAATAGTTGAAGAAGTTTTGTAAAAAACGCTATTTACATCACAAACAATCTTCGAAATGATTGATTGTCATGATGTTTTAAAAAGGTATTGAATTTCAAATATGGCCGGCGCACAAACAATTTCAATTTAGATAGCTCGACATTCAAAAGAATTCAGCAGCAATTCCCAGATATATATATATATATATCCTTATTATTATTACTTTAACGGGCTCTAGATGGAATTTCCATACTTGTGACCCAAAATTTTGGGTTATTCAATGTACAACAATATATTGCTCTCATCTGCTTTTTATAACAAAGGGCCGTCTGAAAGTTTTGAGAGGATTTTTTTTTTAAAGAAAAGAAAAACAGAACAGATGGTCTCAAACATATGGGGGATTCAACATATTTTGTTTATTTTTTTGTATTTATTGGATATAAATGTTTTTCCGAATTGAAGTATTATTTGGAGCCATACGTAATGTATTCCGAACAAAAAATATATATTTTATACTTAAATCATATCTGAAAACAAAATACATATATACCTTTATTTATTTTGGAGGTAATAAAGTGCATGAAAAAATTCGATGAGATTTGAACCAAAACTCTTCTGCACTCTTCTTCTTTTTTCTTAAGATGAGAAATTCAATTTCGGTCATTGTCCGTTTTGGTCATGGTTCACTATCGTCATAAAGTACTCGTTAATGAGAACTAAGTAAGTTAGGTACTATCGTTATCAAATATGCGTGGATGAATTATAGAAGCTCACACTTTGTCGTTGCCATCTTTAGAAAGGATATTGGCAGCTTTTCGTCATATTTTCAATTCATTTCAAAATTGCATTACGATCCAAAAACGGATAGATTTCTCCCGATCAGACTTTTTAATTTTCTATTACAGGAAACGTACATGACATTTTCATCGAATCGGATTGCGTTATAAGACTGCATTAAATATTGGCTAAACTACATACACAACAATCCGAAAATTCATTTGGACACAAAAACAATATTAAACAATGATGTATATGACAATTTTGTTTGTTTTATCCCCCTTCAAGTTATTGAATTATGAAAATTACATGACAAAAATGTCTGAATTACGCAAATTTATGACGATTTTCAACAGATTGATTGTTTCAATTTATATTCCCTTTTTTCTGAGTTTTCAAACACTTTTTCAAACTAATTTCAACCAAATCAAATGAGCTATTCCCTCAACAACATTCTTCTACGTCTTACCATACCAAACTTCGCCGGCTCAATGACTCTCTTCTGTTTTGAATTCGAATAAAATGATTTCACAGGTGTCACATTGAGAGCGCGATTTTTTTTGCGTATGGTTGTATTCGATGCAGGAATCAATTCACACAAAAAGACATATGATGACCCAACATCTTATGCAAAAAATTTGTTCGTTCATTCGATCATATACAAGCGAAAAATACTTATAGGAAATGTTCGATGTGCGTATGGTAACATTCATTCATATTTTTGGTGTGTGTGCATTTTGCATCGTACGTACATACATTTAGAGAAATTTGTTGATATTTCAAGGTTCAAACAAGTCCAAATTCGTGTTCAATCAATTTGAAATTTATTTGAATCGTTTATAATAATATGAATGAATATTCTTGAGCATACAACACAATATTAATAGGACTATTTTTTAGTTCCCAGAATTCCATGAATATATTTATTTGTTTAGCCTTTAGTCATAGTACTCTTTTTGGATGCTGAAATTTTTTTCGAGAGGTTTAAATTTTATATTCACTCTTTCGCATACCTATCATGCATTCTCATTCTGAAGTCTGAGAAGTTACCTATTTATCAAGTTTTGTATGTTTAATTTCTGTTAACTGTTCATATAATTTGATTGACGTGTCGACATTTCTGTAAATTTCCCAAATCAAAGTCAAGTGCGAAATTTTCTTATTGAATGAATGACTTCATTTGACTTCCGTTTATCCATCATAGTTAAGATAAATCGTTTGACAGACTCATCATTTTGTCATTTGAAAATTGTTTCCCTTTTCTCTTTTTTTTCATCATCTTTAAGGTACCGATGACCATTTTTTTCTACTATGATTTTTTCGTTGCATTTTTGATTCCGTTAACATTGATTATCTCACTGAATACGGTGACAGCGTACACCGTATGGAAATTGGCTCGAGTTCGGCGAACAATGACAAATCACAAAAGGTATGAATATGTAATGTATGAATGTAAGTGTATTTGTTCTTTCGAAGAACCATTGAAAAGTAACAATCCATTTAAAATATTTCGAACAATCGATATTTTCCTCTGTAATCAAACGATACTTGATTTTTCATTTCCTCGAGGCCTCAAATAAGCCTAATTTTCAATTTAAATACAGTTGATTCACAAAGAATTTTCTCGAAATCGGACAACATCTATTGATAACTAATTCTTTAGCTACGTCCCTGATTCTCGGAATCGTTACTCTTTGTTCGACACAATTCACCGTCTCGATTCTCAAAGAATCCATTCAAGTAAAGTTGGGCTGATATTTTTTAGATAAATCTCATTTCGAAATTCATCGAAGAAAATTCGATTTGAAACCATTGAATTCCTCTCAATCATGGGTCTTGCAGTTATGCTAAAGTTAGGTTACATGCCACTGTTGATAAGAAGAAAAAAAAACCAAACAAAAACCAAACGAAATAACGAGAAAGAAAGCTGTAGCTGCATTACTTTGATGTTGTCAACTCTTTTTTCTGTCAACATTCAATATTATTTATAAAATTTCCATAAAGCTTTTTTATGCTTCGGCTTCAGTGAAAGAGTATGAATATGATAGAAATTTTGTGCTTTGTTCGGGCTGATGTTCGCGGTAATAGCTGACACTTTTTACAATTGTAACCAGAAAGTAGGAAATCATTTTGAAATATTTTCCTTTTGTATGACTCGGTCTTCAGCGAATGTTTGGAATAACATGTGTTCGGGAAGTTTTGCGACTACATTGAAGTGTCGAAATATCGTGTGTAGAAGTGATAGTTTGTAATGTTACAATACGAACGTTATACGCGATAAGCGGCGCGAAAAGCGAAGGAAAAATATATAGCAAAAAATGCAGTAGATTATATCGGGTCATATTTTATAAATTTTTCAGAAAAAAAGGAGCAAACATACGAAATTCGGTGAAACGAGATAATCCATTGCATGAATTTCATCATGGTGCCAGCGAAACTGAAACATCCGAACAATCAATGAAAATAACAAGCTGTACACATCTGAATGGACATCACAGTATGAAACAGTCATGCCCAAAAACACGTACGTATTCAAAAAATGTTTTTTTCTTCATTTCTCTTTCTCTCCCTATCTATTTCAATCTCTGGAATATTATTCCTGATTCAAATCATTGAACATTGCAAATTAAGCGAATTAGAGAATGTGATTTGATGAAAAAATAAAAATTGAAAAATTGTGTGTCGTATCGATTCATTCATTGCCTATAGCTGATGCGGCTATTGTTGTTGCCTGGTCACTCGGAAAGTCTGTTAGCTTTTGATAAACACATGAGAAAAAACGAATGATAGAAAAAACATATATATATTTATTTATTCATGATATGATTAAGATGATCAAGGCTCGTTACAAGTAAATGTGCGTGGATTAAGCTGTAGAAGCTCGCACTTAGTAAGGATATTCATCCCTTAGAAAGTATATTGGCAGCTTCTCGTCGCGGTTAATTTGGTTTTCATTTTAATCGTGGTTCAATGGCGATGACTCTCTTCGGTTCAAATAAAATGATTTGTTAGGTGTCACATTGAGAGCGCGATTTTCATGCGTATGGTTGTATTCGATGCAGGAATCAATTCACACAAATAAATTGAACTGGAAATGTATTTTTTTTTTTTTTTTAACTATATGACGATTCAACATCTTATGCCCATAATTTGTTCGTTCAGTTGATCACAAACAGGCGCCAAACACTTATAGGAAATGTTCGATATGCGTATGGTAACATTCATTCATATTTTGTTTTTGAATCGTTTATAATATGAATGAATATTTTTGAGCATACAACACAATATTTATGAGACTTTTTTTTTTTAGTTCCCAGAATTACATGAATATATTTATTTGTTTAGCCTTTAGTCATAAGTATTTTTTTTGGATGCTGAAATTTTTTTTTCGAACAATATAGGGGTTCAAATTTTATATTCATTCTTTCGCATACCTATCATGCATTCTCTTTCTGAAGTCTAAAAAGTTACCTATTTCTCAAGTTTTGTATGTTTATTTTATTGAATTCAGCAGGCTCGTCACAAATGAAAGTTACCAAAATGCTTTTAATTGTTTCAACCGTCTTCGTTTTACTTAATTTACCCAGTTATGTGTTGAGAGTATGGGGTTTCTTAGTTTCGGTACGTAAACGGAATTGTTGTTTAATATTTAATGTTGTCGAACATTTTTTGTTGTCTATTTAGCTACAAGTATCTAAAAGCAAAGTATTATTTCGTCGAATTAGTTTACAATGAACACATGTGCTGATGTTTTCATTATTATTGAAATACAAATTCTTTTCTGTTTTATGTCATGTTTATATTCACAATATCATTAAATAGGTTTGTTTGCATTATAATGATCTTGACTTAATTCCTCCACAGGCGGACGCTTCAAACCATTGGTTTGTTTTGATGCAAAATGTTTCACAAATATTTTTTGTCAGTAATTTTGGTATAAATTTCGTTCTCTATTGTATGAGTGGACAAAATTTTCGGTAAATAATATTTGGTTCATTTGACAATTAACACAAATTCAACAAGTGTCAATTTTATTTATTACAATTGCAATAATAAATAATAATAATTAATAATAGTAATGAAAATATTTTTGTTTTTGTTTTTGTGTTATTGCGTCTGTTTGCGGATGTGTGCTTCGTTACGGTGCTGCAATTGGTCGACAACAGTAACGAGTTAGTTTGTTTATTCAAACGAAAACCGCAACGACGTTTGGAGGGAACGCAGGTAACAGGTATATTCCAAATTAAAACACATCCCTAACATTAACACACAAATAAATTTGATTGAAATGTAATTCGAATTCACTGTTGCATTCTAATCTCAATCGATTTTCCTTGCCATTTTCTTTTCTTTCTTTTTTTTTTTTTTTTTTTTTTGATCCAGTTTCAGAATACTTGTCGAACATCGGAGCGTATGTTTCCAATCGAAAGCGAATTGTAACGACGAACGTGTCATGGAACGACCTGTACGAATGAGATACCCCAACATATTTGGTGGCGTTGATTGTGATCAACATTTCTGAATTGTAGCGCACTCATCATTTGAAAATCGAAAATGAACCGTTTCGTTTAATGACAACGACAATTTTAACCAATTTTTTATTTGCTGATTGTGAGTCATTTTGTCAAATAAATAAAAGCAAAATTTGTGATAGTAAGTATAAAGAAAAGAGAGAAAAAAAAACAACAAATAAAACAAACCAAAACAAAAAAAAACATCAATTAATAATCTAGTCGATTCAAGGCTTCAGGGTAATTTGGTGATTGACAGTGAGGTCTGTTTAATTGTGAATTTTTGTTTAGTGAATTGAAACCACACACAATGCTACTCTTGTCGATCCCAAACCGTTGGAACATCTTAACCATTCGGGGCATAACGAATTGATAATTTGCTGATTTTTTTTTAAAGTTGATTTCGAAATGAATGTCATCGATTGATGCATGCTGCATGCCTTTCAAACCTTCAAACGTTTCTGAAGGAAAAACTCAAAAAATACAAGGAAAAAATGACACCAAACTTTGATTAGGTAAGAGCAGAAAATTACTTTTGAATACCAGAAAAAAAAGGAACCAGTGGAAAAATATAATACGGATATTCACAGTAAATCTAAAGTCAATGAATTTGATTGCGTACAAATGAAAATTGCTTATTTGCTGTTTTGTCTGATGGAATTTTTTTGAATTGACCTTTTATTTGGGTGAAGAAAAAACAAAAAAAAACAACAACAACGAAAGAAACAGATTTCTAAAACAATTTCACGTTGTTTTTTACGGTTCTCGACGATTTCTCGCCGCAATTTACCGTTTTCTCCTATAATACCCATAAATGCTAAAAAGTCTTATAGATGACAGTAACAGAAAAGATTTATTGAATTTATTTGTTACGAAAATGACAAATTAATTGATCAGAATAATGTCAGGACACATTTTTATCGCTTAATGTTTAATGTCATTCGCTGTGAAATGTCTAACTCAATTTTAGTCTTATTCTTCAGCGATATGTAAATGAAAATAGTTACGGTTTCTCATAGTTTTTAAGTCAAATGTGTAGAATAAAACATTCAATTGAATAAATTTTTCAATTAAATATGATGGAAATGGATATGTTTTGAATACAAGAATTAGTATCATTGAAATCAACAAAGCGATTTAGCAAGGTGAGTGAATAGGTGATATCCAACTGTATATTTCAAATGCGCTTCTGAGGCATCCGATTTCAATTTGTTCCGCTGAATGAGCACCATTTGAATTTCATATTACAAAGTCAAAAAGCCAAAGGGAGTGTCTTTTTTCATTGATGTTTTGATGAATTTTTCCACTATATCACACTTGCTCTCCCTCTCTTTCTCTCTCTCTATCTCTTTCTCCTCTACTTTTTTGCAAGCTTATACAAAGGTGACTGAATGGCAAAACATTCAGATTTCAGCCTATTGATTAAGCTCAACGAAAAATATGTATTTCGATGACAAAAATTAACCGCTTTCACACACTTTACATTCTTTCTGACTCTCTTTTTGGATAAAACTGTAAAACGATTTTGAAGGATCAATAGTATCCATTGGCATACGCATAAACCAATCAATGGTATACCCATAGCATTCAAATGAAAACATTTCAATTTGATTAACATCTGAACTTCAATTTCATAGACTCAAACCGTATTTTATCAATGAGCAATTTAATGGAATTTATTATGCGAAAAATTCTATTTATTATCAAGCGCATTGTGCTTTCGTTACGTCCTTTTTTACATACGTGACGTAGTTTCTGATGGATGATAGATTAACGTTAATCAATTTTTCCATTTATGATATTATGGATGTTTCTATAAGCGTAACATTAGTTAATAAATTTACTAGTGGTCAATGTTGATGTTTTTATTCACCACAGGTGCATTACTATATTTGGTATATTTTTTTTTCTTCCAATATTGCGATCGATCTGAAATTTCGGATTTTGGTTGATTTTGGGCCGGAATAGTGTCAGGTAACATTGGGAAGCCACCAACAGTGCTTCAGTGGATTTTTTGTGGTCTTTTCGAGATTTCATGGAATTTCACCAGGATTTTTTGCCCGACCAAATGATAATTGATTTTATAATGCTTCCTCATTAAGAAGCCACCAGTTGTGCTCCACGCAGACAAAATCAGGTTTTAGTGGATCTTCAGGGATTCTATCATCTCAAATAAAAATTGTAAAAAGCATGCTAAAGTCCAGGTTTTAGTAAAATTTTATGGATTTTTATAGGTTTTAGTTAAAAATTTAATCTTTACAATTTTTTCAAAATTACTCAAAATTAAAAAAAAAAATATATTTTTAATTCGGATCGATTGGAAACGACGAGATTTCGATAACATTCTTAGGTTTGATACGACCTGAGGTGCATATTTTTGAATTCGGTACAATCGAATTCTGCCTTGTTGTTTTTGTTTTCATTTTTCTTTGTTACTCTTACGACCGGAGGAGTACCGAAAAATGTGATCTAACATGAATTTTATGAATGTATTTTCCAAAAAACCAAAAGAAAAAAACAAACAACAACAAAAGAAATAGATTCGCAAAGCGATTTTACGTGAATGGACACGAATTCACTAAAACAGAAACGTTCCGAACATTAATAATAAATTGTCGCGAATTGATATACCAAAAATGATAAAGAAAGGTGGAAAGTTTCTATAGCATAAATGTCAACTTCGAATGATTTATCGAATGGCCTGGTCGGTGTTCGACGTGACTAATATTTGTATATTTTTTTTTTCCGCATGAACTATTACCAGATAAAGCTGATTGAGGTCGTATTGATATTATCATTTGAATGAGACAGTTTACATGGACTATTTCTTTAGCAAGATAATTTTTGAACATCACAATAACGTTTGTATGTCGGATTTCTAAATGTATCGCAATCAATTTGCTTAGCATTTTCCAATAATTGCTGTAAAGACGTAACGTCTTCTTCATACAGACAAATTCGCCGTATTTTTTTTCTTCGATTTTGAAACACTGTTGGAATGACGGCCCTTGACACCAGATGTCGCACAGACAATCAACAATCAACAAAGTTTGACATTCAGCAATGAAATAGTTTTATTGTCAATGGGAGCAAAAAAGTTGCGTTCTTGATCAAGAAATCTGAAAAAATAATCGAATCATTATTGAAAACAAAACAAAAAAGGGAAAAGGAATTTTTTCCCAGAAATTTGCGTGTTCGTCAAGACGAATAACTTGTTTCAAGTGAATCGTCAGTGCGAGTAAATAATAAAAATTTGTGTCTCGTTTCGATCATCAAATGTCACCATCAGTGACACAATCAAGTTAGTGTGAATATATTTTTTCTTCTTCATGGCAATATCTTTAATGAATCCAACGAACAATAATTATTATAATATTTTTTTTTTTTTTTCAGAATCGGAAGCAAATAAAACATCGAACAATTCATCAAATCGGCAAGCATTACTGCCATGGGGAATCCAAAGTAGATCATGTATTGCAGCAACATGTGATGTCATCGATATGCAGCAAACCATAGACCAATCATTGCGCCCGGGTGAAATAGTGATGCGAACATTGTTCGCTGAATTCACCCAACAGGCTGAAAAGAAAATTGAAACGGTTATGCAAGAATCATCTTCGGACAAAAATCTATCGAAAATCTTACAACGCGGCGAAGATGAACGATTCGATCAATTATTATCAGCATTTGGTTCGGTTGCTGAACATTGTTTACCATCATTATTGTTGACATTATTGGCATGGCATAAACGTCAATTGTCCGATGCTGAAATCAAAAGTGATGTTAAACGAATGGAAAAGGCGGTAGGAAACAAATCAAATATTGACATCGATTTACAATTGCAAAAACGTGAAACGGCCGTTGAATTTATATTTTGTTTGGCGCTCATTGAAATATTAAAACAATTGCCCTTTCATCCGGGCCATGAAGATATCATTGAAAGTTTTGAAAATCTTGCATTCAAACATTTCAAATATCGTGATGGGCTACAAAATAATCCAAATGCCCATAATATTCATATGATAGCCGATTTAAATGCTGAAGTGATTGCTGTGCTCGCACAAAGCCGTTTTGCATCGGTAAAAAAGCGTTTTATGAGCGAATTACAAGAGCTACGCACCAAAGAACCAAGTCCGCATGCAACACAAAGTATCATCAGTTTATTAATGGGAATGAAATTTTTTCGCGTTAAAATGGTACCCATCGAAGAATTTGAAGCATCTTTTCATTTTATGCATGAATGTGCACAGTATTTTCTTGAGGTTAAAGACAAGGATATTAAACATGCGTTGGCCGGTTTATTTGTTGAAATATTGGTTCCGGTAGCGGCCGCCGTCAAAAATGAAGTAAACGTTCCATGTGTTAAAAATTTTGTGGATCTATTGTATCAACAAACATTGGACTCATGTGCAAAATCGAAGCATAAATTGGCCTTATTTCCATTGGTAACATGTCTATTGTGTGTATCACAAAAGACATTCTTTTTAAGCAATTGGCATTATTTTCTTGCAATGTGCCTGAGCAATTTAAAAAATCGCGACTCAAAAATGTCACGAGTTGCATTAGAATCTCTTTATCGTTTGCTTTGGGTTTATATGATTCGAATAAAATGTGAATCAAATTCGGCAACACATTCACGTCTACAAAGTATTGTCAATTCCTTGTTTCCAAGGTATGTAAACTATAAATTGTTATTTTGTTTGTCTGTTTACTAACTAATCGTTGATAATAATAATAATAATAATATTGAATGTATTGAAAGAATAAATATGATCTATTGTTAATTGCAGAGGCTCCAAATCAGTTGTGCCACGGGACACACCTTTGAATATATTCGTGAAAATAATCCAGTTCATTGCCCAAGAACGGCTCGATTTTGCAATGAAAGAAATCGTTTTTGAATTGCTTTGGGTTGGTCGTCCAATCAAAATAATTATGACGCCCGAACGGATGAGCATTGGGTTGCGAGCATTTCTTGTTGTAGCCGATTCATTACAACAAAAAGATGGTGAACCACCAATGCCACGAACGGTCGGTGTTCTACCATCGGGTAATACATTACGAGTTAAAAAAACCTACATCAACAAAATGTTAACAGATGATACAGCCCGAAGTATTGGGATGTTTAGCTATTTTCCGCATGTACGCAGAGTATTTGTTGATATTTTACGTGCATTGGACGTTCATTATGGTCGACCATTAATGATGACAAATACACAAAATTTAAACAAAGAACCGGACGAAATGCTAACCGATGAACGTAAGCCACGTATCGATCTATTTCGTACATGTGTTGCTGCCGTTCCCCGTTTAATTCCAGACACAATGACAATGCATGAATTGGTCGATATGTTGGCTCGTTTAACAGTTCATATGGATGAAGAATTACGTACATTGGCACATCAATCGTTGCAAACTTTAGTTGTTGATTTTCCTGATTGGCGTCGAGATGTTATCCATGGATATACACAGTTTATTGTTCGTGATGTACTCGATACATTTCCCCAATTAGTTGAAAATTGTACACGTTTACTGTTGGTATTTATAAATATATGGCGGAGTACCACAACAACAACAACAACTGGACCATTAACAGCAACAGCTGGCCCATCAACATCAGCCACAGCATCAACATCACAATCCCATCAACAATCATCGACTGTTAATTCAAATTCAAGTGGTGTATCAAATATAACCCAAACAACTGTTGTCAACACAACCGAAACCACAAAAAAGAATGAAACACCACTCGCAACTATAATGCATTATGTGGAAGGATTTGCTCTTGTTATGCTTTGCAATTGTCGATCCTATCCACGTAAATTGGCTGTAAACATTTTGAAAGAAGTGAAAAATTTATCGAAAGCATTACTTTTGGAAAATGAAACGTTTCTTATTGACGTTATTGACAAATGTTGTCCATCGGTAAGTGTTTTTATGTTTGATGTACCGATTGTCATGGTACAGAGCTGTTTTTTTATTTAGAAATAAAAAATAAATTAATAAATAAAAACTTCTACTTTCAATTCAGGTCCTCGAAAAATGTTTGCCAATTTTGCCCCAAATTGATCGAATGGCTATGCTTAACGCAAATGTTATTGATTTGCAATGGATAACAGAGCGTACAGGTGGTCATTGGATATCTGGCCATGTTGAAGGTAAATTGAATTGTTTTCAATAGTTTTCTTAATGATTCCATTTGACATTCGACATTCATTGTATTTTAAGATTCGGCCAAATCGTCAACGAGCACTTTGAATTTGAATAAATCAACAACACCATTAACCTGTGATCCATGGGCAATTTGTTTATTCGGTTTTATGGAACGTGAAAATGTATTGCAACAATGTCCAGCCGTTGTAGCCCAAGCATGGCCAATATGCTATCAACGTGTTACGACACTATTCAGTGTCATTGACCCAACGTAGGTTGCAATTAATTTTTATGTTCATTACATCGTTTGATTTTGTATTATGTGTTTTGCATTGCAGGCCTGTGAGTGATAATCGTGCATCTTTGCTACGCAGTTCGGCACCACCAAAGAAAACACCATCCGAAAGTCAACGCGATTCATTGTCGCGCCTCTGGAAAAATCAAGTCATTATGGCAATGAGACTCGTTCCACCAATTCCAAGTATAGCCGTACGTTGTGCGTCTCCAGATCTAAGTTTAAGGTGAGTTCTTTCATATCCATTCACATTATTCATTTTCATCTCTGTTCCTTTGCGATTTAAGCCTTATTTCTCAATAAACTTTTTACATTTATCAAAACAATGAATACAAACATATCCAACATCTAAATAGATTGTCATAGATATTTGTTGGTAATAACTTTATATCGGTGATTTAGAACAATTGGTGTGCGATACAATGTCATTCTACATAAATGTATTCATTTTCATAAATCTTTATTATCGATTTTGATTCTTTTTCTTTGTGTCACTTTCTTAATGTCAATTCTTTTGTGTCGTTCGTTGTGCGGAAGTGGTTGAAGAGATCAGTTTTGGATATTAGATTATTTTCATTTGATTGTAATTTAAATAAGCACTTTAAAAACATAATTTGCACCAATCCAAGCAACAGTTTTGCTAATTTAGAACACTATATGAGCAAAATTGTTGCTGCGAAATGCTTAGTAGTCTGTGATCATGAACTAACCCATAGCAGCAATAATTTGATGCATCATTTGTTGCGTTTTGAGTCTTCGAAGTGATCGATTCAGGTGGCCGAAAAATGACGTTCAATGAAGAATTTTACGGTAGCTTCAGCGCTGAAATTAATATTATTAAAAATAAAGCGTAATTTTTGATATTGTAACTTCAATCCACATAATCAAGCATCTATTACAACATTCATTGAAATTTTAAAATTCTACCGAAATCTAAGAGAAAAAAATTTACTCTTGTGTTGAATTTTCTGGAAGACAAAGGATATAAAAATTTGAATTGAACATTGGCTTAACAATAATAAATAAATTATGAATGCTATTATTTTCTGAAGCATTATATATACATATTCATTTCACAAGCCAAGGCTTCATAATCATACGAAGATCTTACATATTACACATTGTGTCGGTTGAGATATTTGGTCGGTTCGATTTTAAATCATCTCCAGTCTCCATCGTAGTTCTAATTGTTAAATTTCATTTTTGGAGATAATTTATACGAAAAGCAATGGCTTGTTTCATATTCACATCGCCGATACAATATAAATGCGTTCATGACTTTATTCATCTTTCTGCGCCAAACAATAATTCTCCCCATCTAATCGATAATGCGTTACTTACAGATAATTCTCGCTTTTTCGGTTATTTTGATTTGTGTTTTTCTCTTTAAACCATTTATCATTTTCTGAAAACCGGCAAAATGTGTAAAATGTATTCTTATGGTGAAAATGAATCTTATAATTGATTAATTATGCAATACAATCCCTTGTTCAAATTACAGGGTTCTGCAAAATTTTTCATAATGAAGATGAATCACTTCAAATGATGGTTGTTGGGAAATCATTGATGACAGTATTACTTATATTTGACGAATTTCTTTATTTCTGCGATCATTTATCGCATTGTTTCGCTATCAAAATAATTGGATCTTGTTTTGTTTCCTTTTAATCAGTGAAGTACATTCGGAATCTCATTGATGAGATGATGAGAAATGAGAGAAGTTGAACTAGATATGTGATATAGATAGACAATCTATTCCGTATACGCTTGTAGCCTTTCGCCGTAATTTTTGTTTGTTCATAAAAAAAAAGAAAAAAAATGTCAGGAATATTTGGTAATCATAAGTGTGTATTTGTGTGCGTTTCTCGTGTTCAGCATCTCAAAATATCATCATAGCATAAATCAATTCAACATAATGTGTAAAATATACATATAATTTTATGTATATGTATCGCCTATTGCCTATCGCCTAATGCATATCATGCATACTCGTCATTCGTCATTCATGTTTTGTATTATTTTCTTTTATGATTGTTGTTGATTATTTTTCTTCTCTTTTATTTCATTTTGAAAATCGGTTTATATTTGAATCAATTGAACCAACACAAAACAAAAACAACAACGAAAAAAAAAACCAAAATCAACACGAAATAAAATATTTTTTTAGTATGCATGAACAATCGGATTCCCGTTCGCTTTCCGATTCATTGGATAATATACCGTCAAATGTTTTTGGACCGGAAGGGCTTGTGACGAGATTCACATTACCGCTTTCATATGGGCGTAAAGAAGCTAGACAAAAACGCGTTGGGTAAACACTAAATCGATTTATTTTCAACCAAATATAAATTTTAAAGAAAAAACCAAATGATAGAAGACCATAGCAACACAGAGTCAGGCTTCAAATTTGAATGTCATTGCTTTCTTTTTTTTCAATAATGAAAATGATGAATTTGATAACAGTTAATTTAGAAAAAAAATTCATTTTTGAAGCCTGCTACATAGCCACCTAAAATATTATCCATATCCTTTGAACATTCATTTATTTCGTTGGTTGTTTCAATATCGCTATTTACAAAAGCAATTCACAATTGCTTACGTTTTCTTTTTGATTTTTCATTTCCTTTAACAACAAAAGAACTGAATGAACTTTTTTCATTTGAAAACAGAGATTAGAAATTGTAAGTATTGTTTTAAAAGTTTGTTGCAAGCAATTTCGAAACGTTGAATTCTGAAAATGTTTTGAAAACTTATTTCCGAAAACGGAACGCTTTTTATCGTTCGCGATATTCTCATCTTCAACTCGAATGGCTATTTAAAATAGTTTAGACGTTTGATGACGACTGCTCCAGATAAAAACCTGTCGTTATTCGTTACATGCTCTCCCTGAAACAAAAAAAAAAAAACTGGCATTGAAATACTATCAAATAAATGTTTGATGAGCTTTCGATGTTTTTCGGGTTTTTATGGTAAATTGCATGAAATTTGTTCCATTTGATTATTTCCTTAGGAAATTTCGAGTTCAGTTTGTCGATGTACAAAATTTGTAGATAAATTGATGGAATTACTAAATCCATTGGTCTTGTATCGTTGCCAATTAATGTCGATTTCAAAAATAATCCGCTTCGTTTTTTGATGAATCTATACAATTAAACGGCACGTTAATTTGCCCGTTCTTTGTGTTGTTGTTGAATTGCTAAATTGTTGCTATTGATTGTATACAATGTAGCACATTACAAATTCAAAAAGGATGCGTACACATTCGAAACACTTGTCTGGATATTAAGATTCATAGAGACCAACGCATGATAGCATGATCGAACACAAAAGTTTTACGTCACTCGTAACTTTGTTATTCACAAACACAAACACATTGATGCTTCCAAAGTCAACCTTTTAACTAATGAAAACTGTTTTTAATTTAACCATAAAGCTCTTCACCGGACTCTTTAAATGCTGACCGAAGTGACAGATCGAATGCAATCTCACCGTCACCAGTTGCATTGTACAAACTAGTTGTTCCATTATTAAGATGTGAAGTTTCAGATGTTCGAGATGCTGCCGTTAATGCTCTTGGCATGATTAATCATGATGCATTGAAGTAAGTATTGTGTCATTAGCATTTATCGTTGTTATAATGATAGGTACGAAATGGATGACAAATTAACAACAATTCCATTTGAATTGAAATTCAAATTAATTCCTCAAAATAAAAATCAATATCAGGGATCTGATGGATGAATTGGTCAATTATATTCGTGAGGCTGTCGATCGAAAACAAGAAAATATGCGAAGAAGACGAAGACGTGATGCACTTCGGCTACAATTGGTTCGAGTATTAGAAAAAATTGCAGAGAATCGCACATTTGCTGTTAGGTAATGAATGAAAAATCACTTCATGTCATTTTCTTGTTTATTTTTTTTTAATTCATGGATTTTTATTGTTTTTTTTTTTGTTTTCTTTTTTTCAAAAACGATAGTCCTTGTGTTATTGAACGAGATACGATGTCCTTACATCCAACATTCGTGGAATATATGGACGGTGCTAGGCTATATCTTGAAATGGAAACCGATAAAGATAACACCAGTATTCGTGAAGTGAAAATTCATTTTTGCGATTTTATTCGAAAAATGATCAAAAACTTTTCATGTGAGTTTTGTAAAAAATCAATTGAAAAATTCAAAAAAGAAAAAAAACTAATATTTTCTCTTCCCCCGCATATTTTCGATGGAAACAGTGGAAAATCGCACAACCTTATTGTCGAATGATTTGAAACGTCACTTGTTTAATTTGTTTGCCTCATGGAGTGGGCCAACCTCTAAATTATTAGGATATTCACATGCTGGTTTCAGTGGCACAAGTAACAGTGTAACAATTAGCACAGCAGGTACTAATACCAATAGTAGTAATTTGGGTATCGGTGGAACAACAGCAAGTGGAACGCATGTTAGTTTGGGAAATCTTTCAATTGAAGAGGAAAAATTGCAATTCAGTGCATTACAAGTGAGGGAATCTTTGATTATTATTTTTATCATTTATGAATGCAAAAAATAATTTAATTTTGGCTTCTTTCCTGTCAATTAAATAGGCGATGAGTACTTTGCTTTGCTGTGGACCATGCTTTGATGGCCAATATCTGACTGAAGATGGTCAAATTTATCCATGGCTCGATTCACTATTGATCTCTAAAGATGACAAGGTACATATATACGTTTGATATTTTATTCATTTTGTTAACATTAACAAACAATTGGCACTGCTCTCAATTCGGTTTCCTTACATACTAACCGTGAGCTTAAATCTGAAGCCATGCAATATACATATATTGCATATCCAGAAGGGGGAAAAGAAAAGAACACATTTTTTCATTAGCATTTTCGTTCTCAATTCGCAGGTATATGATTTAGCTAGAGATACTGTTGTATTATTGTTGGAATCGAATCCAGATATTGGCCACCTGTTGGAGTGGGTTATTGATAGATGTTACACTGCGCCACCAAGAGAGGCGGACGCATGCTTTTTGTCATTAGCAACAGTATTCAGTGCTAGGTAAGCCCAAGTTCGTTATAATTTTTTGCGATGGCTGTTTTTTTAGACTGAAGATTGAATTCGTGAATCCGTGTAAATGAATCTTGTCTGAAGTCAGATGCAATGGTATCGTTTCCGTGATAGCGCATAGTGAATATGAAAATGGATCAATTGATTTATAGTGATGCTCGTGGGTTGACGAGCATTTCAACCGCAATATCGAACATTTTCGGATATCAAATCATTTGAAAATGATTATTGGCGTAGAAAGATTTGATGAAAAGGTTAAAATGAATGAAATTGCATTTGATGAACGTGTTGAAGGTTTTTTTGTTGTGCTACAACATTACAATCCAACCTATATTTCCCACAAAATATAATTCCAACGCCATAAATTTGATTGAAAAATGTTTAGTTTTGATGGAGAATGCAATTGTGCGCATGGAAAAATAGTGCATTGAAAAAGCGATTCAATTCATTCTGCACGATATATATGCAACACATATCGTAAAATGTACAATAAACAATATCCATAATGTTCAATGTAAACATTTTGAGCAAGAATTTTAACAATGAACTTCGCACGATATCAACATTGATAGCGGTAGATTCGCATAGGTCCACTTAATGTCATTAAAAAGAGATTTTCAATGATGATTATGCCCGTATTTTTGTTCTCGATTAGAAAAGTTCATTTATATTTTTAAGGAGCTTTGACACACATGCGACCTCACAGACAGAGATCCAGTCACATAAATTTTCAAATTGAAGAAAAACAGGTCAAAATGTGAACACGTTGTTAGCACAATTATTTTATACCACATCAAAATCTCTTCACTCTCAATTTAATGATCAATTCGAAATTTATTATTTTCGAGCATTGATTGAACAAATGGAAAATCTTTTTCGCAAACATTTTATATGTGATTTTCGAATTAATGTTTATCGTGATAAGCATCAAATCTTAAAAGATAAATGAACTATAAAGATGCGCCATTAGTTAATTTTTATTATTCGACGTAACGTCAACATTAGTGCGCACAGGGTTCATGATTAAGAATCAAAAATACAAAATCAACAGATTGAATTAAATATTGATAAAATTAGAGGAAAATTGAAATAATGGCGTTGAGCACGCTTATTGAGGTGCACGAGAAAGAAAGCTCCATATTTAATTTCCGCCATTTATTAACAGTTTCGGTTTATTTACTCCTTTTATTTTATAGAGAATACCCATGCGATCACTACACATCTGTGATAAATGTTACATTATTGATGACTGGGTGTCCACGTGTTGATGTTCATTCGATAGCTGTACAGTTGCTGCAGGTGTTGGACAAACGATTCTTTGGTAATGTTGGACCCTTACAAAGTGAAGGTGAAAAAGGTAAGGAACAAATATTCATTGTAATCAAATACACATAGTTTTTTTTAGAGCAACAATGATTTACTTTTTGACTCTATAATATTTCCGCTTTTAATTCGTTTATCATAAAGAAGAAGTGGATTGGTACTCTTTTACTTAAGAAAAATAATCTTGATTCGGTTTTTATGAAGCCTCCATTGTTGGCAAACCGATATTTCGATTGTATATCAAACCCATTTGCCAAGCCTACATACTTTCATTATTTTCACTTTAAAAGTGTAATTCACTTCAAAGTCTAATGGATTTGTTTGAATGCAGAGGTGTTATTCTGGGCATGGAGTTATTTTTCTTATTTTTCATTGTATCTTTTATATCGCATGCGATATACAATGCTCATTTCATCATTCACTGCTGAGAGTCCCTTGAGGCAAACACTTTTTTATCTCTCAAAGCACATAGAATTGTTCAAATGAATAAAAAATTTGCACCATTCCATATTCCAGAGCGTCGATCGGAAGAAATGTTTGCCTGATTTTCAGTTTTTTTTTCTCTTCGGATAAGTAATATCTCCTCCCAAAGTCACAAGTGGCTCTCATCAGTTCAACTCTTTTGCATATAATTTTATCACATTTGAGGTGTGTAAAGCGGTGCCGCAAACTTTACGAAATCCGTACGGAGAAATCGGAGAATCGGTACGAATGTATGCGTACATTGCAAATGTACGGCCGTACATACTTTTTTATATCGCAAATTTACGGCCATATACATAGGTCTCCGTACGCCGTATCGTATCTCCGATTTCGCCGTACAGATTTCGTATAGTTTGCGACCCTGGTGTAAAGGTGAACATTTTAGGATTAAAACCATTTCGAAGGATTCCTCAGCATTTTTCTTTTATTCCTTTTCAACTTCCGGCACTTTCAAGGTACAAAGTTGATCTTGAATTCAGGCATTCAGAGAAATAAGAACGGCAGAACAAAATTGAATGGAAAAGTTAAATCTATGAGCCATCTCCTATTAATGTGGTGAAATCAAAACGACACGACAGAATTATGATAGCTTTGCCATTTTCCATCTGGGTGAAAAATATACAGTAAATGAGAATGATATTACAGTTGAAATGAATCATTCATATTACTTTTCCGCACACCACGATTTTAGGATGCGAGAAAAGTATTGGTTTACCCTAGAAAAAAGTGCAAATAAATTTTGGGTTATTATTTAGATCGTTGTACTATTTTGCCACCCTCAAACTTACAAACCACCTCGTGCCACTGATTGAAATTACAGAAGAAATAAATAAAAAAACCGAGCGAGTGACAAATGACAAATGAATAAATAATTTGATTAAAATGACTTGAGATTCACCATCAATTATTCGTGTTTCAAATGTTTGTTGAACAATCATTGTATTAACAAATCACAGATCGAAATGAACCAAAATTTGGTTCAATTAAAATGCACAAAATGACTGACAGTGATTTGGAAAAAAATATATATATATATTCAGAAGCATACATTGAACTTCCCGTCTAGCATTTTATCTTTCATATTTTCATCAAAATATCGCATCCATTGCATGTAGTGTTTCGAAGAATCAAAATTGGATATTCGAAACATTCAATTTATTATATTTTAATGCTTTCAAAAACTGTTGCTCATTCAATGATTTATTTTTACATTTTAATCATATTAAATTTTGAATAATCGGCTCTCTGGTAAACTTTCAACCAACCGATATTTTTGCGGTTATTATTCGTTCAATTTAACAGATGAAATATCCGTGAATAATTGAGATAGAGAGCAATTCGCTATAATATAATGCAGTAATTCCAAGAAACTTCTCAACAAATTAATCATCTAATTGAGTGTTCCTTTGAGCGAGGAATTTATTTATCTTCTTACTAAATGAAGTTAAATAGTTCTAATTAGTTGAATATGCCTTTGGAAAATGAATGAAACATGTATGGAACATTGATGTGGTAACATTGAATTGTGGAATCGGAAATTTGCGTGTTTGTGTCAGTCATTCGTCATTCATCAAATAATAAATCGAAGATTTTTGCTGAACGTTATTTATTATACAAACGCAAAGTGAAAACAAATAGAGAATATCACCTTTTGATCAAATCCATTGAAATGAATCACGTTCAAGATTTGAGCTCTCCACGTATACTGAAAAAGGAGGATTAATTTATTCAAATAGAAGATAAGATGAGACAAAAATAAAAGGAATCTACTCATTTTAGACGCGGAAAATAAGTATTTCGGTTTTTTTTCTCGATTGAAGAACCTAGAAATTCGACGGCATAAACAGAAAACTATTACTACAATTACTCATTGATACGAATCGCTCATTCATTGAGCAACTTTGTATCGGCTCATACAAATTTTTTTTGTACAAACCACTTCAGTCATAATAATCATTCATTCATTCTGGAAGTGTTTGAATTATCTTTAAGAAAACGGTATTGAATTATAACGAATTTGAATTAGAAATTAAGATGGTTGCGTATCATGTTGCGAAATGAAAAATCATTGCTTTTCGATAGATTCAATGTTGTAAACATTGAAGGGATTTGGTTTTGATTGATTCGTTTCCATTCAATGAATAATAAAAAGTGAATATACGATTACGGATTGCGTAAATTTCTATTTCATCGATGGGCTCCAATTTAGATCCGAAACTCGTAGTCATTAGCTATAAAATTCGATGTGTTAGTCGTTAGGGGCTTTGATATCAACTGAATTGTATGTTATTTGAGAAATGATTTGATGTGCCAATGTTGATGGTGCTGTCAGCATGTTTCTGCATGAAAATAATTTGCTGAATGAAGGGGAAGCACAGCGCATTTTCCAGTGGAACTTTTCTCCATCGTTTATTCCTTCCATCGAATCGAGTGGCTCCACTTTCGTTAGTATATTGTGTGTCAATTTAAATTTGATTGGCAAAACGCAACGGTCCTTTTGAATTTTGGTGAAGCACGTGCGATAAAAAAAAAGTCAATATTGACGAATTATTCGATCCAAAACTTATGTATATATAAATTCATAAACTCAAAGCTAAGGTATTAGCCGAACAACCCTTTTTTTGCCAAACATTTTTTTCTCACTCAAATTCTCATTAATAAAATGGTTATTTTTGCTTAAATTTCAATTCATTTCGAATATTATGGGATCGAATGCGATAAATTCAAAACAAAATTGCCGCATAGTGATAGAGAAGAGAGTCGGCATTCGACACCTCGTCCTAAGACTAATCAAATCAAAAACACTTGATAAATATTTGACTTCTTCATAAGCTTTTGGTCAACATATCATTGGTAAAGTGAAAACAAAAACCAATAAATTTCTATTTAGTTGTCAGCCGGGCATGAAAATCATTGTTGTTTGCAATGATTCAATATGTGTATATATTTGACGTTTTATATAAATAAATATACAAACACAATTCGAAGCATAAGACTAATCAATGAAAATTGGTTTTTTTTTATTTTTTGTTGATGTTGTTTTTGTAATAGATGATGATAAAGCTGGGACATTGGATGCAATACTTGGCACGGTATATTGTCGCACACAGATGTATTTGTCGAAGCAAATGGCCCAACTTAGACCAGAAATTACAATGCCAATGTTCTCAGGTAAGTGAATTTGCAATAAATTACCAGTCCACCATAGTATTTCAGAATCGACTTCCTTTTTCGAATATCGAATAGAAAATTTATCGCAAAATATACGGGAAAATAATAATAAGTAATAATAATACAATGTAATAATGATTGGCTGTGTGCTTGGATGAACTATCTATTGTTGTTAATGTTAACAATCATGTATGTGGTGGACACTGTACACAATGTATAAATCAAATTCGATACTTTGTTCGAGTTTGTTTGTCAGCATTCACAACTCACATATACAATATAAGTGATGATTTATTCTTCGTGCCCGAATTTGCCGAATTGTTGGCAAATGTTTCATTATCGAATCGATATTTGATATGAAACCAAGGAATTTTCAGTTTGTTTTCTCTTGTTCTTTCGTTTGTTTGTTCTTTTCTGTATGTTTTTGCTTCCATTAACATACTTTGCTCCAGAGATACTTTGATTGTTTGAATGAATTTTTATCGTTTGAATCGAACTAATTATTTTGTCAATTCATTATTTTATCGAAAATGAGATATAGCATAGTATAGCGTATCGCGTATCCTATTTCAAAATAGATTTTTGCTCTACCGCCTGACATCCAATATATCAAACGTTATAGATAAACAATGCCGAATTTCTATCAACATTGAAAGATGAAAATGAAGCAAAAGAGATAGATAGATAGAAAGGAGAGGAAACTGCGTCACAGATACTTGCAAGTTGCAACTTACATTAATGTCCATTTCTCGTTATTTTGTTGGCACCATCGTGATAAATAGCGTTCAAATCATTATATATAATTATCTGATGTTCGAATTAAAAGGAAGACATTCCGAACTATCTTAGCATGTTTATTTTGGCAATGGTAACAATAAACTTTGGTTCTCATTGTTTCATTTCCTTTTAACATCGATACAGTACCGTTCCCTTGGTGAAATTATAAATCGGGATATTAAAAATATATTTTTATTACAATTCTCTTCACTTTTTTTGTCATCATTCGTTTTATCTGTAAAAGTCTCATCTATATGATTAGACATTCATGTAGTGTATTTTTGTTTTTTTTTTTCAATTC